>SOPF01029110.1:0-105189 GCA_012979155.1 Hypericum perforatum | reverse complement strand
AAAAGATTCAATCTCAGATAATCACACTTCTGTGGAGGGACATTCTTGGCAACAACCACGCCCCTTAGTGCAGGGACGTGTAAGAGACAATAGAAGGAAAAAAAAGTGAAGATAGGTTTGGCCATAGATGGACTATGGAGTGAGTGATGGGTCCACCGTCCACCTGTAATGGATCTGGTCCCAGTGGCCTTGGACTCGTACGATGGACAAGTTACTTTCACTTCGCCAGATTTCTGAGTTTTCGGTTTGATACAAATGTGCAGATTTTTCTCTGATGGGGTCGCAACGAAATAATTGCCTTGTCGTCTTACCACCAAACCTCTCGAAATGGACTTGGATCCAAATCAAATCGGAGCTTCTGAATGAGGGAGCTCATTTACGATAATGTTTAGTTAAACTTGATTAACTAATATATTGTTAGAGTTGATTATACACTATAGCAAACCTCTTCAATAGATACTTGACACCATTTCAAACTTGATAGTTCTTTTTAAATTTATAATAACTTATTTAATGTAATTGTTGGTTTTAAGGCACTCTCGCGAGTGTCGAGTCACCACCCCCAAGTGGCGGACGACATAGGAATTTCATTTATTTGTATTAGGGCAACCATATTATATTATATTCTTCCACCAAACATAAATTATATAAACTTTTTTTTGTCTTCGTAATCCAACATTAAATTAGCTTCGCGTGCATGTCTGTCACCTGTTGGAACGTGAACGTGATAGGGTGTGGGGCATAACAAGGTTCTGTCCAATATTGGCCAATTCCAAATAACTTTTTCCCAGTTTTAAATTTGAAAACCTCGACGAGGGAACCCGTTATGTCGATCGTTGGGCCAAATAATGTTACCAGTGACCGTGGCTCAGTGCTGTAATTTTTGTACGTTGTGCGTTTTGTTAGGTTTTTTGGTAATATTATTTTCACTCTTATCATTTGTGTCGTGTGGCAAATCAAAATCATGCGATTATTGCTCATATCAACGAAATCAAAGTCGTACAAAATAAAGAGTTATAATTATTTTTGAAAAAAATATAATGTATCAGTAAATTTAGAATAAGTGCAAAAGTATTATTAAGCTAGTTTTAACCCTTATTTTATTAACTTCATCCTATCGGTACATTCTCCAGAACAAATAGTTTAGTTTAAATCTTTAATTTTTTCAATTTTTTTAGATTCCATTAATGCACGGCGTCCCATGTATGGCAGGAGGAGACTTTTCTGTGTCAAGAGATTGTAAAAAGGAAATTTCGAAATCACACTCGGTATACATACAAGTGTTCCATTGGAGGTAGTAATTGTTGTCATATGCTCTCAGAAATGGTTGAAAATAGATATTGTCGTTCACTTTCATGTTTGAAAAGTAAATAAAAATCTGAATTATATATTTCATTAAAAATATACAAGAATATAATAGACATTTACTAAGAACTCTACCAACTCAACACCTCACAATACCACTAGGCTACAAGGTCATGGGTATAAAAATTTACTATATTCATATATGCATTAGTTGTTCTATTAATTTAATATCATACCGTTATTCGTAGTTTTTTGGTGTAATACCGTTATTCGTAGTTACAGACGCCAGTAAAGCTGGAGAAGAAAAGTTGCAAATACTTTATACTTATTTCTGGTTCATCTGACCGCCTCTGGTGGTCCGGTCGATGTGAAAACGCCCATACCATACCCCAAATTATTTAATTCAAAGTGGGTGGCCCACAAACCTACGTAAGGAGAAATTATCAAATTAATCGACAAAAACAATTCTCAGATTATCTGAGAAACTGTTATGAATTCTATGAATATGAACAATAGTAATAGTAGAAAGAAGAGAGCAAGAGAGGAGAATAAGAACTTCTCATTAATATCTCATTCAAGTGTGTGTTCTATGTACATACAATGGTAGCTATTTATAGGCAAGCCAATGGAATCTTCATGATGATTTGAGTTGGCATCCATAGGAGTTCATGATGACAATGGAGTGGAGTTCATTATGACTTGAGGTGGAGAATATTGGTGAAGTGGAGATGATGATGATGAAGTGGGATAATGGCATCCATAATAATTCATAATACTCCCCCTTGGATGCCATTTGAATAACGTGCCTCATTAAAACCTTTCTCGGAAAACCCATTGGGATAAAACCGTAGATAAGGAAAAAGAGTACAACGAAAAATAATATCTCCCCCTCATGACCACATCACTTTAGATCTCTAACGTGCCTCATTAAAACCTTTCTCGGAAAACCCATTGGGATAAAACCGTAGATAAGGAAAAAGAGTACAACGTAAAATCACTTGAGATCTCTGAGTCGTTTCAGACCAATATTATGGACATGCTTCTCAAAAACTGCAGCAGGCAGAGATTTCGTGAACAAATCTGCCGGATTGTCACTTGAACGAATTTGTTGAACAATGATCTCTCCATCTTTTTGAAGATCGTGTCTGAAAAAGAATTTTGGTGATATATGCTTTGTCCGATCATCTTTAATATAACCTTCCTTCAATTGGGCAATACATGCCATATTGTCCTCATATAAGGTCGTAGGTATTCCTTTTTGAAAAGGTAATCCACATGATTCTCGAATGTGTTTATTAATAGATCTCAACCAAACACACTCTCGGCTTGCTTCATGAATAGCCAAAATTTCAGAATGATTCGATGAGGTGGCTGATATAGTTTGTTTCATTGAACGCCATGAAATAGCCGTACCTCCACATGTAAATAAATAGCCAGTTTGTGATCGACCATTATGAGGATCAGATAAATATCTTGCATCTGCATATCCAACTATGTCTGCTCTCGAGATATTTGGGTAATACAAGCCCATATCCATTGTACCTCGAAGATAACGAAATATTTGTTTGACTCCAGTCCAATGTCTTCTTGTAGGTGAAGAACTGTATCTTGCTAGTAAATTAACAGAGAATGATATATCAGGTCGTGTATGACTAGCCAAGTACATTAATGCACCTATTGCACTAAGATATGGTACTTCAGGACCAAGAAATTCTTCACCACTTTCTCGAGGTCTAAATGGATCTTTTTTCACATCAAGTGACCTTACGACCATTGGAGTATTCAATGGGTGTGCATTATCCATATTGAAACGCTTTATCACTTTGGATATATAGGATGATTGATGCATAAAAATTCCATCTTCAAGATGTTCAATTTGCAACCCAAGACATAGTTTTGTCTTTCCCAAGTCTTTCATTTCAAACTCATTTTTCAAATAATCAACTGCCTTTTGAAGCTCTATAGGAGTTCCAATGATATTGAGATCATCAACATAAACTGCGATTATAACAAATTCTGATTCAGATCTTCGTATAAAAACACATGGGTAAATAGGATCATTCTTATAACCTTCTTGTGATAAGTAGTCACTAAGACGATTATACCACATGCGCCCTGATTGTTTTAACCCATATAATGATCGACATAACTTGATCGAGTATAGTCCTTTTTGACTTGAATCACGTACTTCTGGTACATTTAATCCTTCAGGGATTCTCATATAAATATTACTATCAAGTGAACCATACAAATAGGCCGTAACAATATCCATTAGACGCATATCCAATTTTTCATTTATTGCCAGACTTATCAGATATCGAAACGTGATTGCATCCACCACAGGAGAATAAGTCTCTTCATAATCAATACCAGGTCTTTGAGAAAAGCCTTGTGCGACAAGTCGTGCTTTATATCTCACAACTTCATTTTTCTCATTTCGTTTTCGCACAAACACCCATTTATATCCTACGGGTTTCACATCTTCAGGTGTGCGGACTACTGGTCCAAAAACTTCACGTTTCGCAAGTGAATCTAATTCAGATTTCATTGCATCTTTCCAATTTGGCCAATCTTTTCTGTGCATGCATTCTTTGATAGATTTTGGTTCTAGATCCTCTTCACATTCCACAATACTTAGTGCTACGTGATAAGCAAAAACATCATTGATGATGACTTCATTTCGATTCCATGTTCCTCCAGTCATAACATAATTTATTGAGATCTCATGATTATCAACATGTTCAGGTACCTGATCTTCTCTTGGAAGCGATTCTTCTAGAATCTGCCCTTCCTTAACATGAATATTGACTGGGGACTCTTCGGGAGTCAAGATATCTTCATTTTGACCATCTTTAATTGCTCCTTTTCTTTTACGAGGATTTTTATCTTTGGAACCAATAGGCCTACCACGTTTCATTTGTGCCTTATCTTCATTGGCAATAATTGATCGTCCTTCAGGAACATCAATCTTTAAAGGAGCATTAGCAGCTAGAATATGTGACTGAGTCACTCTCTTTGGGTCAGCAAAAGCATCTGGCAATTGATTAGCTAAATTTTGAAAATGAATTATCTTTTGAACTTCAAGTTCACTTTGCTTTGTTTGAGGATCTAGATAGCGCAAAGATAATTCATTCCAGCTAATATCTTTTTCAAGCTGCTTATTTTCTCCCCCTAATGTTGGAAAATTTGATTCATCAAAATGACAATCGGCAAATCGTGCCGTAAATATATTCCCAGTACGTGGCTCAATGTACTTTACTATTGATGGAGAATCAAATCCAACATATATTCCCAATCTTCTTTGGGGTCCCATTTTAGTGCGTTGTGATGGAGCAATTGGAACATAAATCGCACATCCAAAAATTCTTAGATGGGAAATATTTGGTTCCTGACCATGGACCAATTGAGATGGGGAGAATTCATGATAATTTATTGGCCTGATACGAATTAACATTGCTGCATGTAAAATAGCATGTCCCCAAGCTGAAATAGGGAGTTTTGCTCTCATAAGCAATGGTCTTGCAATTAATTGAATCCGTTTAATAAACGATTCGACAAGACCATTTTGAGTGTGAACATGAGCTACAGGATGTTCAACATTTATACCAATGGCCGTACAATAATCATTGAATGATTTAGAAGTAAATTCACCAGCATTATCAAGACGAATGGTCTTAATTGGATTATCTGGAAAATGAGCTCGTAATCGAATTAATTGAGCTAGTAGTCTCGCAAACGCCAGGTTGCGAGTTGATAATAAAGATACATGTGACCATCTAGTAGATGCATCAATTAATACCATAAAATATCTAAATGGTCCACATGGAGGGTGAATAGGTCCACATATATCACCATGTATACGTTCCAGAAATTCAATAGATTCATATCTATTTTTAGCTGGCGAAGGCCTGATTATTAATTTGCCTTGAGAGCATGCAATGCATGACAATTCATTGGATTGGAAAATCTTCTGGTTCCTTAAAGAATGTCCACTTGAATTGTTAATAATTCTTCGCATCATAATTGAACCCGGGTGGCCTAACCGGTCATGCCAAATAGCAAAATCAGTAAACTTCTGGTTTACGATTGCATGTGCTTCAAGTACATTGATATACGTATAATACACACCAGATGAATGAGCGGGTAAGTTTTCCAATATACACTTTTTACCCGAAATAATATTTGTTATAGACAAATATTCCTTATTTCCTTCATTTATTGTCTCAACATGATACCCATTTTGACGTATATCTTTGAAACTTAATAAATTTCTTTGAGACTTAGGAGAATATAATGCATTATTTATGCAAAAGTTTGTACCTCCAGGTAAAAATAAATTGGCTCTTCCGGAGCCTTCAATTAAATTTGTAGTACCTGATATAGTACTAACATTGGCTTCATGCCTAATCAAATGAAGGAAATATTTATCATTCTTAAGTATGGTGTGCGTTGTGGCACTATCTACCAAACACAAATCTCGCTCTTTAATAGATAGTCCACCAACTTGAGCCAATTCCATACTCTTCATAATAAAAATAAAATATTTATATTAAATTCAAGAACAAAATATGATACAATGTAAAACATGATAAAGAAATAGACTACCAAGATATCGCGTTACCTCACATGGGAAATAATCCCCTTTGTTGCAGTGTTCTACTTGTAGATAATATACTTTTAAGTAGATTTCTCAAATATATGCGTTTGGTAAGAGAGCATAAGAGAAATAATAGGGAACGAGTATATTTCTACTAGTATATTTAAATCAGACTTTCTATTACATTAGTTATTTAACTACGTGGAAAAAAATGGTAGGAAGTGCTTAATATTTATAGATAAATAAGAAAATATCCAATACATTTATGCATGGATATATTCTGAGCAAAGTTATCATATATATATATATATATATATTTACCAATTAGTGTAGTCCCAAATAAAGTAGACATTCATTCTACCATGTGCATTGCTTTCTCAAATTGTATAATTGAACTTCTATTATCTTCTAAAACGTAATATACCAACCTACTGCTATTCAATTTTGTATAAACCGTTATTGATAGCTAATATGAAAAAAGAAAATTAACTTGAGACATTATTGCATGGTTTTCAATCCAAGCTGATTTCGTTGAAGTAAAATTTCAGTTACTTATTTTATTTACTAAACGTTACCCTTAGTGGTATCAGGGCATATAATGTTTCATATTTCTTGCACATAAGAAGGAACTGGCAGGATAAAAAAAAATCATGCATGCGATCTTGTTGACATAAAAAGGTTAGGAATGCGAAATCCCAACAACTGATCCATGAAATAACTCTTATATATATACACCTAGATATGACATACCATAATAGTAAGATTCCAACAATCAATCCATAGAAAGCCACTGTGACAGATTCATTATACACACACCTTTATTGCAAATGCAGCAATTTAACATGCCTCGTCCATGGAGTTCTAAAATGCAGAAAATATGTCCCTAGTGATTTTTTTTTATTACTGCGATTAAACTGTCATTATTGTCCATGCATAACAGTGAGTACAAGAAAGGAAGAACTTGTCCTTGAGAGGGGATAATAAATAGAAACAGTTGTTAATAACCTCTAGGTCAAGAAGTAAGACATGCGACAGCTTAGAACAACAATATAATGAAGTATTATAATTGTTACGCATGAATATTTTTAATAGAATAAGAACCTTAAAAATTACTTACAATACTAGAGCTCAATCTTCTCAAGATGGTATTGAGAACGCGGTAGAGTCTCGTGCTGATAACGTGTTATGAATTCTATGAATATGAACAATAGTAATAGTAGAAAGAAGAGAGCAAGAGAGGAGAATAAGAACTTCTCATTAATATATCATTCAAGTGTGTGTTCTATGTACATACAATGGTAGCTATTTATAGGCAAGCCAATGGAATCTTCATGATGACTTGAGTTGGCATCCATAGGAGTTCATGATGACAATGGAGTGGAGTTCATCATGACTTGAGGTGGAGAATATTGGTGAAGTGGAGATGATGATGATGAAGTGGGGTAATGACATCCATAATAATTCATAATAGAAACAAATTTTTAAATCTATTCGACGATTCCTCCAACGTTTTACCGGTTTATAATTTTCTTCACTTTCCCACTTGCCTACCGAAACAATACCTTCTCCGTGTTAGTTACTAATCCATTCTTTATACAAGCTCAATACGATAAAGTTATTCTTATTCAAATATTTTACGTTAATATATATTTTTAAGAGTCTAAATAAATATTTTTTAATTGAATTAGAATAACTCTCATCTAACCATTTACTTATAACTAATCCACTTTTACAACGTCATAACACTTATCATAATAAATAAACTTTTTATATCAAGCAAATATATAAAACGCTTGAGAAATTGTTATAAATTATAACAAATGACATGGATCATAGAGAGTTTGGTCTAACATAGTAAAATTTTATTATTTATTAAATTTTAATTAATTTTGACCAATAATACATAGATAAATTGTTATTTTTTTGGTAAGATGATAACTGTACACAGTTTAAACCATTTGTCACCAACAACTTTGTTATCTTTTATAATTCACTATGTCCTAGTCTCAAAAAGTGTATCCAACAATTATAAATATACCGAAATTTTGAACAAGAAAACAAAGACCAACTTTCTCTTAAATTTTGGTAAAACCACTAAATATTTTTTTTTGGTTAAAAAAACCACTAAATATTAAACCAACTAAAATGATTAATTTAAATTTGACTCTCCGATTTCCTAATTAACTTGACCCCAGCCAAGGAGGCCGCCGAAGAGTTATATTATTATATAATATATTAATATATAATACATACATAAATTATATATAAGTCCCCAATAAAAGCGTTGGACTTTCTTCCCCTTCCTTGCCTAAGTCTCCTAAATTGAATTTTCCTTTTCCCTTTCGCTTTCCCTTTCCCCTTGGTCGTCGTGGATATAAAGTCGCCATCTTTTTGCTTCCCCTTTCCACAAATCTCAACTGTCCCTCCCCTCCCTCCCTCCGTGTCCAATTCGCGTTCTCTCTTCTTCAACTTCACAGACCCCCCAAATTCCCCTCTTCTAGAAGGAACTCGTCGAAGCAAAAAAAAAAAAAAGACCATTCCTTTGCATGTGTTGTTTTGCTATATTTTGAAGGGTTCAATTTAGATCCTTTTGCCTTTCAACTTCTTGGTTTTTCTCCTTGATCGGTTCGAGTAAGAGGGTTTTGCTCTGTTTCGTCGTTTTTTTGGGGTTTGGTATGGATCATTAGGAAAGGGAAAGATTGTGTTTTTGTTTGGTTTTGGGGGAATTAAGGAAAGATTATGAGCGTGTTCTTGTGATGGAAGTAGCGGTTTTAGAAACGTTAATTTGAAGAGGAGACTTGCTACTTCCGACAAAAATTAAACCAACAATGACTCTTTACATTGGCCGAGAGGCTTCAAAGGTAGGAGCTTCACTTACTTTTCTCTTCTGGGTTTCGTTTGCCTTTGCTTGTTGAGATCAAAGATTCCCACTTTTTTAGCTGTGGAGTTGATTGACGACGCTGTTGTGTTTTTTATTATTTTATTTTGGTGGTGAAGCTTTGGAAGAGAGTATGTTCAGAGGTATCAACGGAGATCGTCCTTCTTGCCGAGAATTGGAAGTACATTTTGGCTGGTTTGATTTGTCAGGTGGGTGCCTCATCTCCACTGCAATGATTGGAAATGTTTGTTACGTATCATAAGATGTTCTGTTGTTGGATTCTGGGTTCTGCTATGTTGGTTTGTTTAGCGGTGGTGTTTAGGAATTTCTGAACATCACCCTTCCTCTCTTTGCCACCGCCGAGAGGAAAATCTAACTTCTATTAGGGAAGGAGCGGGTTTTGTTGCTCTGAAAGTGCAAGTTTTGAATTAGACTACTAGTTAGCTCCTATGTTTTCCTCGTCTCGACTCTATGAGATATATTCTAGATTTTGTCTTCAAATCTTGTTTCTGTCGAATCTAATTGCTCTCCTTAATTTGTTTCTTCTGCTGGGTCATCATGTGGCTACGGTCTTCAGTGTTTGCGTCCACTTAGTATCTAGTTTTTTTTTTCATAACTTAATATCAAGTTTATATGCAGTATATACATGGTTTGGCTGCCAGAGGAGTTCATTATCTACACAGACCAGGCCCTATACTACAGGATGTCGGATTCTACCTCCTACCGGTCAGTTCCTGGTTTCTTATTGAACATGTTAAGAAATGTTTCGGCAATCCTAATTTTCTCACGAGAGTTATGTCAAATTCAGGAACTCGGTCAAGATAGAGGCCATATCAGTGAGATGCTATTCAGCTCCATCTTTCTGTCATTTGTTCTGGTAAGGCTCTTGACATGGAGTACTCTGTTGTTCATCTAACCTTGAGTTGAGTTTTAGGAGATGGAAATCCAGCCGGTTGAACTCTTCAATAAACTTGAATGCACGTGGACTACATATATTCTTTCTCATTCTAGAGAAATTGGATGTTAGAAAGTTGAATTGGGTTTTCTTGCATCTTAAAGTTTATTTGTATCCATTCTGACTCCATATTGTAGCTTGCTGATGGATACCTATTTGTCAAATATTTTGTTTAACTCCTGACTATCATTTTTTCGACTGTCCTTTTCACTCTCACAGTTGCTGCATGTTTCAAATCACTAAGGGTTCACTTCGCATTTTTCCACCATTAGTATGTGATCACGGCCATTCTGTTGATTTCATTTGTAAACTTGGTTTACACTGGCTTGTTCAAATCCCTTTTAGATTTTTTCATTGCTAGGTTCCATTGATAAGTAGGAAGTCCAACTATCTCATGATTTATAAGTAGTTTATGCTTTAATAGTACTTGTAATTCTTATTTTGCAGTGGACTTTTCATCCATTCATTTTCAAGAGCAAAAAGATCTACACAGTTCTTATCTGGTGCAGAGTTCTGGCATTTTTAGTTGTAAGTTCTTATCTGTTTTTACATGTGATGTTTGACATTTTCCATGAATACTTGATTTTAGAATTGTGCTTGATGCACGACCTCTGGCTAAGATGAATTTATTTTTACCTACCCAGGCTTCTCAAGCACTTCGTGTCATCACATTTTACTCCACACAGCTTCCAGGTCCAAATTATCATTGCCGTGAGGTATATTGTCTATCTGTTGGCTTTAAAAGTTCATGGATTTCTTAAGTGGACTAGTTTAATGCAATATTATTTCCCTTCACAAATTGGGAAATTGATGTTTCCTTTCTCATGGAGGATGAGAAAACGTGGAAATGTTGAACTATATGCAACTCCTTGTATTGCAGGGATCTGAACTTGCCACGCTTCCACGCCCACATAGTGTACTGGAAGTAGTCCTGATAAACTGTGAGTAATCATTCCCCTTTTGTCATCCTATCTTTACTGTTCTCCTCTATTCCTGATCCTTTTTTGTGTTAATTGCAGTTCCCAGAGGGGTTGTTTTTGGCTGTGGCGATCTGATCTTCTCATCTCACATGATATTCACCCTGGTTTTTGTCCTCACTTATCAGAAATATGGCTCGAAAAGGTAAAACATTGATTCTTGTTCGACTTGCTTGTTTGTGTGCACATTGTCTTTAGTTCTTTGCGATGCTGCTGTTTAACAACTAACTATGCTCACTTTTAACTGAAGGTTGATAAAGCAGTTAGGTTGGTTGATTGCCGTCATCCAGAGCCTACTAATTATAGCATCCAGGAAACACTACACCGTGGATGTTGTAGTTGCTTGGTACGCAAATAAATATCTATATTTTTTTTACCTTGTGAAAACCATTCTTCCGAATTTTATTGAGACCCCTGTTTATGCATCTCCAGGTATACAGTCAATCTGGTTTTTTTCTTCCTGGACAAGAAATTACCCGGTGAGATTCTTCTCGGTGTCATTAAGGTTCTCCGGGTCTTTTCTCTTGGTTCTAATGGATGGCTAACTCCGAACTTTTGAATACAGAGCTGCCTGACCGGAGTGCTGCATCTGTGTTCTTACCGATGACTACCAAGGACAAGGATAGCTGGTCTAAAGACGAGAACCATAAGCTTTTGAATGGGAATTCAGTTGAACCTGCGGACTGGGTATGTGAATTTGATTTTTTCCGGTTCCTATTAGCCCTATCTAATTCCTCAATCATTATAACAGTGTAAGAAGTTTTGGATTAAGCACTAACTCTTCCTCTTGTGGTATCCAGAGGCCACGAAATCAAGTGAACGGGATGATACATGGCGATACTAATGGAGTCCATGCAGATAGTCAACCCCTGAATGGTGTATAGATTTCGGGAGCTGCTGCCACTGATCAAACTACTAGGACGCGTTGCCGTTAATATCCGTGTGACCTTCGATTGAAGACCATAATCACTGTTTCGTCCGAGCAATGACTGTAATTTGTAGTCTTGAAACAAAATCGGTATTGCAGGTGGTACCCGGCTATGGCTATCCAGGTCCTTCGTGGTTGTTACGGTTCCACCATAGCACCAGCATGATGTAAAAAATCCGAGCATATGGAATCTAAATTTCTTACCTTCGTTGTGGATAGTGTACTCCACCCGGTGATGCAGTTCAAACACTGGTGTCATAAATTATGGTAAATGCAATATTACAGCGCAGGGCCGAAGGCCACTTGCGCCAAAAACCATGTGCTTACACGTGTGATGTCCTCCTCTTTATCTGTCAGGAATGTCTTACGGTTGAAGCTATGTCAATTAACTGATCGTGTACGGTTACACTAATCCTCGTCTTTAATCCTATTTTGTAGGAGTTATAAATAAGATAAAGACGACAACGCCAATGAGTCAATTTATTACTAGGGAGAAGACCCTTTGCACTATATGTGAGACATGCTTAGTCGAAACACGTGATACCTGAACACCAAACTACAGTAAAATTGAAAAAACGGATTTGGAACTCTAAACATGTTGGTTATATAAAGATTGGCTTTCGTCGTACGGTTTTAAGAATCCAGTGAATTCTGGTTATTCTCACTTGTATGTAAAATGGGCCTCCACAAAAGAAAAAACAACAGCCAGTTCTGATTAACTCTCATGTTCCTGACAGCTACAAACTTGGTCCCATGCTGGCTGGTCGACCTCTGCTGCCCCCACCTTCCTCTTGCTCTCGTTGCCTGTCCTTAGCCCCACCATTGTCTCTGTCTGTGGCCAAAATCAGATATTTGCGCCATTTATGCTAAAAACATTCGGGCCCACCAGCCGACCAAGATTATCCGATAAAAATATCTTGAATTAAATCATTTCGATGTTCTTTTCTCCCTCGGTTGAATTTGCCTTTAACAAAATCTTAATGTACCTGTTCAGTTTCTTTCTCCTTTATTTTATTAAAGATCAGTTGTTAGATGATTATAGTATACGTGCTCAATTCTGTACCTGTGTAAAGGGTCCTATTTGATCCCCAATAGGGTGATATACTTGATGCCTCTTACACTGTCAGGTTAAGGAAAATTATTTGCCCCCCTTGTTCTACGCTCGCCTTTTTCCCGTGCACTATGATGGCAATTGATATTATTTAATCATATCTCATGACTGGTGCATTTATACAGATTTTATGTTGATAATAATTCCGGAATATATGTATATGATTCTTTTCACCATAATTGCAAAGGGGAGCAAAATCTAGGATGTATCTCTCGGACATTGTGTCTTCCTCTTTTAAAATCCACTTGCCTTCCTGGAAATTTAGGACCAGATCATTTCCTGGGCAGGTCACCCAAGAAAGTGTTCGAGTTTGTCACCAAACACCATTTTTTTTGCCTTGTCCAGACAGTAAGAACAAGATTATTACCAGGCCAGGAATATTGTTGGCTAATGAACATAAATTGTTGTTATTAGTGCATCGTATCATATTTATGAATATCTTTTCTAGTATCTTTTTTTATTTTATGAGACTTGACTCGTAAAGCAAATTTTATTTTTGTTGTTGTGAATTTTAGATATTCATTATCAAGTATTGTCGACTATCAACTTTGTTCTTTTGATCCGGTGAATGCCATTGGGCAATTGCTAGTTCCAGCTGGACCAAGTTTGCAGGTTGGCAACTTAGAAAGAGACAACCGCGTATGGTTTTACGTCTACACAACATTCGGAGGACCCCACCAAATAAAAACGAAAATATTTCCAAGAAGGGAAACCAGACAATAACGGCTATTCCAAAAACACGTAACCAAATCCTCTCATCAATTGAGTCACGGATAAAAGGAGATACGCTGACAATGTGAAAAGGACGTATGCGTTTTAAAAAAAATATTATGTTCAATACTAAGATTAATTATTGACCAATGCTTTAAGTTTTGTAAAGTTTAAAGTCGAAAGTTTAGAAATTAGTGACAAGTATTATCTGAATGAAATTTTGATTACTCGTGACGAGGAATTAAAAAGATGTGGTTAGGGAAAAAAAATGAATTGGGACTATTGGGTTCTTATTTACTCTTAAGAAGAGATTTTTTTTTTGGTAACAAAAATTGTGGGTTTAAATTGTTTCCACAATTTCGGTTCTTGGTAGGGGTTTACGGAGCTCGAACCTCCCACCTCATGCTTAAGGCCATACCCCCTGTTTTGACCGCTAGGCCATACATACGGTGGTATCTTAATAAGAGATTGCCCATGGCAAACATTGTAAACTAGTAATTAAATACTAACCAAACCAATCTTGATCTTAAAGATATTACGGTGTACATACCAAAGGTTAGTATGGAATAAGTTTTTAACAAATTCGACGAGTGCAATTTTGTATATATATGAGAGGAATCCTACTTGTAGAAAAGTAACATATAAGTGCGTAGTATTTTTTTTGTGCTGTTGTGCGATTGAACTTTAGGACAGATAGATAGATAGATAGATAACTTATAGACTATATAGTGATAGGTGTTATCATACGTTTGGAACTTTAGGTATAGAATATCATTTACAGTGAATGATAGTTATAGTTTTTGTATGGTTCCATTCCGTTGGGTGTTATGTCATCCCTGTGGGGTAGCCACGTTTGGGTTTACGGTGTAATTGATTCTTATAAAAAAATTATTACAAAAATTTTCAAAATTTCGACGCATCTTCAAAAAAGTGCACTCAAAATACAAGCCAAAATTTCACTAATATTTCTTATTAAATTCCAAATCATTTTTATTCCCTTCCTGTCGGAGATCACAAAATGAAGTATTCTTTTTTTTTAGCTTATAGGTTAAATACAAAACAAATGAACTTTTCCTTATCGTAACTGACATAAAGATTCGATCACAAATTCATACCCAGGAATATAAAACATGGTTGATGATATAATTCTCTGTCATGTTCCAATCTCTTTCAGTCTTTCATATGAAAGATATTTTTAGAAAGAAAAAAAACAACCATGTCCAACGCCACTTGACTTCCTATACCGTTCCTTGCCTTTATATAGAATCATTAACATAAATCATTTAACACCGAAACTCATAGAGTAAATCATTCCAATTTAGTATATCATAGTATATTAAAAGAGGAAAAAGGGAGAGAAAAAGAGTAGGGCAAATTACCCTCTAGTCTTTGGTCTTAATCAATTTTCTTTATCGGGTATCTTCTTTCTCATAAATGATTTAGTCATTTCTGTATTTTGAAAAAATATTGGTCTTGGGTTCCTGGTTGACTTCAGTACCCATTTTTTTATTTTTTTGTCGTGTAAAATGACTATTTTATCCTTCACAAAAAGACAAAAATAAGATAAAATTTGTCGTTTTGTGAAGGTAAAATAGTCATTTCACATGACAAAAATTTTAAAAAGAGGCTAATTTGGTCGGTGGGAACCCTGGACAGATATTTTTAAATAAAACAGGGATGAATTGTTCATTTATGAGAATAGAGAAATCTGATAGGAGAATTATGTAAGTCCAAGGACTAGAAAATAATTTGCCCAAAAGAGTATTATTTTTTTTGGGTGGAATAACTCATTTTCTTTGGTACTACTACTAGGAAGGAGTAGCACAAGCCTTCCGTTCTACTCTCCATCATCTTCCTCTCTCCGGGATCGCCAGTTTTTGACGCTTTTTTTCATTTTAATTAATTATTTATTTTGTTGTGCGACGTCGCTTCGACTCCCGGAATCTATCACCACCGGTCCGATCGTCGTCCTCCCTCTATCGTACGATGGGGGCGCAGTGCTCCAACTTGTCCTTATGCTGGGCCCACTCCCACCCTTACGGATCCTCCTCCCTTCTCCAACCCGCCGGTACTTTGTTTCTTATTACTGGCTTTTGCATTTCTATGTTTGTCTCGGTGGCATTTTGGTGAATATTGACTCAAAGTCTCTCCCGCAGACGGCGTGGGGGGTGGCGCGTGGGCGAGTTTCACGGAGTTCAGCTACGAGCAGCTGAAATCCGCCACCGGCGGGTTCTCGCCGGAGAACATTGTGTCGGAGCACGGCGTGAAAGCTCCCAACGTCGTCTATCGAGGGAAGCTCAACGGCGACCGTTACGTCGCCGTCAAGAGGTTCAACCGCGTCGCCTGGCCCGATCCTCGCCAATTCCTCGTCCGTACTTAAAAAAACTCATCCCTTTTAACTCTTTTACTTACTCGTTTGTTTGCCGGTATAATATTGTGATATGCCGTTAATATTTTGTACAAAGAGCAGTAAGTGATTTGATTGGTACAGTCCATACACATCAAAGTGCACCCTTTTTTTTCACACAAACTGAGAAAACTCGAAGTTTATCGCGTTGGACCGAGAGTAAGTTTAGGATGTGTGATCTCCTGAAAAGACCCGTGTTGGTTTGTTGACATAATTGGTCAGATCACGGGGGTTACAAATATGTTCCGACTTCTCCCTAAAAAAGAAAAATGTATGTACGGGATAACAAACAGAGCCGTAAGATCCTGGCTTATCGATTTTGTGGCGATGTTCTTTATGTGTATAAAGGAAGAGGCCAGGTTGGTGGGAGCTTTGAGGAGCGACAGGCTGGCAAACTTGGTCGGGTGCTGTTGCGAGGCCGATGAGAGGTTGCTGGTGGCCGAGTACATGCCTAATGATGCGCTATCCAAGCATCTCTTTCATTGTAATCTGTCTCCTTTTCAGGTTTTTTTTTCTTGGAGAACATGATTTTGGAGTGTTAATGTCGTTGATCCAGTTGGAATTTTGAACTTCAGGGGAGAGCCAGCCGATGAAATGGGCTATGAGGTTAAGAGTGGCACTCTACTTGGCACAGGCTCTGGAGTATTGTAGCAGTAAAGGAAGGGCTCTTTATCATGATCTTAATGCCTACAGGGTGCTCTTTGATAAGGTTGTTCTTGTTTCTGGATTTTCCCTGATGTTTTAGTTTTGAGTTGTCTTATGTGTGATAGTAATGGGGATTTTTCTGTTGGTTTTTCATGTCTGTTTTGTTAGGAGGGTAATCCACGGTTGTCCTGCTTCGGAATGATGAAGAACAGCCGGGATGGAAAAAGTTACAGCACTAACTTGGCCTTCACCCCACCGGAGTATTTGAGAACCGGTAAAGAGTCCTTTTTATGTTCTTCTATATGATCTGAGATTGTCTGGTAAGAGCTTTCATAGAAATGCAAATGGTGTCGGATATTGTTGCCTCGTCCCTGTTGTTTAGGATGTTGCTTAGAGCAATGCAGGTGAGCTTTGTTTTGATTGACGTGCAGATAGCTTGAATTTGTTTGCGCGTCTTGACAGGCAGAGTGACAGCAGAAAGTGTCGTGTTCAGCTTTGGGACTGTGTTGCTTGATCTTCTCAGTGGTAAACATATTCCACCGAGCCATGTGAGTTCCCAAGGCTCCGATCTATTCTGCTCTTCCACTTGTAAACATCTTGATGTGATGGTTGTTCGTGTGATAATTGCAGCATATAGATATTATTCTTAAGAGCATCTTAGTTATCCAATAAAATCTCTATTTCCTTTTTTCTGTGAAGTTTCATCGTAATTTATATAATGTACTTACATTTTGCACGGTTACTTAATTGATCTCCTGATTTGGGATTGCCTTTCCCTGTACATCTCAGGCACTTGACTTGATTCGTGGAAAGAACTACTTAATGCTGATGGATTCTGCTCTCGAGGGTCATTTTTCAAAAGATGATGGAACTGAATTGGTGCGACTGGCTTCTCAGTGCTTGGTGTATGAATCCCGTGAAAGACCAAATGTGAAGTCCCTTGTCACTAATCTTATGTCCCTTCAGAAAGAAACAGAGGTAGAGACGCCAACTAATGTCTCGCTGGTTTCCATTCCCCTTATGCTTACATGTTCGTTTTGATCTAATTGCCGCTCACCTTAATCACTGGTTTCGAGCAGGTTCCATCATATATTTTGTTGGGTATACCAAATGAAACAGGTTCTCCAAACAGGCAGTTGTCCTTGACTCCTTTCGCCGAAGCATGCCAGAGACGGGATCTCACTGCTATACATGATATACTGGAGTCTCTTGGGTACAAGGATGATGAAGGGGCCACCAATGAGGTTACTACTAGTTCCGCACGCTTCATCCAAATTATAGTTACATTTCAAATCTTGGCCAAACCTAAATATGGAACTTGGTCAGACATGAAAGAGACTGAACCTGGACCAGCTTAATCTATCTCGCTGCTTTGACTTCTCTGATCAAAGAGCTCTCTTTGTTAAGCTGCTCCCCATCCTAATTGTTTCTCCTGCTAAATTTCAGCTGTCATTCCATATGTGGACCAGCCAAATGCAGGAAACCTTGAATTCTAAGAAACGTGGAGATAATGCATTCCGGGCCAAGGATTCTGCCACTGCCATCAATTTCTATACACAAGTAAGTATCACCTCGAAAACCTTCCACAAAGAACGTGAATCAAAAGAGCTTTTAGGCCCTTGACTGCTGCAATGACGGTCTTAAAATGAGTTGAATGGTATAATTAAGATGGATATACTTGATCACTGAGACGCTTCAATGCGGCTTTCATCTCCTCCAGTTCATCGAGGCCGGAACCCCCATTTCGCCCACCATTTACGCAAGGCGCTGCTTATCCTACCTGATGAATAACATGGCCCAAGAGGCCCTTGAAGATGCAATGCAAGCGCAGGTGATCTTGCCGAACTGGCCAACCACTATGTACCTCCAAGCAGCCTGCCTCTTCAACCTCGGAATGGAGAAGGATGCTCAAGAAACACTCGAAGACGGTACCAAGTTGGAAGCCGGGTGGATTAGCAGAAACTGAACATGTATAGGGTTCTTCGTATCCTCTCCAACCTCCTTCTCGATTTCCATTATTTCATTTGATTTATTGATTCTGTATTTTCTCAAAAAGAAAACCGTGGTTGGTTGGGTATTTCCTTTCTTTCGGATTCTCTGTTTAGCTCCACGGTTTGGTCATTACTAAAGAATAGTCAACCATTGTCGTTTGGTTGATATACTATTTTGGGAAATTTTTTCTTACTGGATATATGCAAACTTAGGCGTGCGCCACGTGGAGCAAATGGACCAGTAAGTCTATATATGCAAACTACGGGGCCAAAATATGTTATCACCCTAACTTTTATCTAGAGCAAGCAATTGGGATCAAACTAGATCAGTAACTGCTGCAATAAAATGAAAACAAAGGAGGCTCACGAGACTCTTGAGTCTTGATGTAATAAATACATATCCATTTTTTGCTATATGGCTCCACCAGGCCGTAGACAGAAACCAATCTTCTCACGCTAGAGATTACAAAGGTCGGGGCTATCTAGCCACCTATCCTAGGCCCTCAAATTACTAACAAGTAATGGTCAACGACGACCAACTTATAGCTCCAAGTTCCTCACCACACTTGCAAATGCCTTTAGCTTTAGCAACTCCACTATGATCCGTGTATGTTGTTTAGTATTGTCATGATCCTTTCCAAAAGAGATCTTATGAAGGGACATTGAAGTGAAAGAGCCACGATATGACAAATGCGAAAACCATGCAAGCCAGGAGGAAATTTAAGAAGCGGTGACCGCCCAAGAAGCGTCGGGTTTCCGACTGCGGGACGGAGGCTGGGACAACAGCACCTATTGTCCCGGTGTTGCTTGCTTCATTCAGCTGCTCCACAAACTCGGCATCGTTCGGTCCAACCACGTTGCGTGCAACAGAATGACATATCTCACAGGTCCTGAGACGTGTTAACAGAGCTAAGTTAGCATGTACATAAAGTAGAACCAGGGTCGAGATAAGACTTAATATATTCTGTTCAAAGCTGTTGCTAGAGCAGCTTCCCATTTTCCAATCGTTTAGGTTTTGCCTCAGTGGCAAGGTTTACAAACAAGATCAACCTAATTTCCATGAGAAGGTGTTTTGGTGCATTCCAAACATGTCTTAATGTAGTAATTTCCACACGCATTGGAGACCATAGTACTATCAGGTCTGGTAAGATGGAAAATTAGGAATCTGCTTCGAACTGTTAGAAAAGGAATATAAGAAGGCCCGCCAAAAAGTGACAATCTTCAATGGGACGCATCAAAGGAGGTCTAATCCCACGATGATAAAGAGAAAAAAAAAATTCAGAAATGAGAAACAAATGAGATTCCTAATCATAAGAAAATGGACTATTCAAGGAAAGAAGTGTCGGTAAACATCACAAGGACTTGGACAACCTTCCTATGAGTCTCCACTTTTGCTTTACTTTTTCTACCAACTTGTTCGACAAAGACAGCATCCCCCCAATCTACTTTTCCTCTCAATAATCACACAATCCTCGCCCCGGACCATCATCGATCATCCCAAACATCCAACTGTGGATTAAAACCCGCATCCAATCGCGGGTTTACAAGACTCTTATCCCCATTGGAATGTCCATCAATGGTCATAATTGGTTCGAGCAAGTGAAAGCTTACCATTAAGGGAACCTTAATATCATCTCCCATATTTACTAAGTCAGAACAGAACTCGTATCACCAGAAAACAAAGCAGCAGAATTTCACAAATCCAGGCAACAACTAAACAACTTGCACTAGCATAGTTTTAACAAACCAGAGTCCGAATTTCTACATCATCATCGACTGGTCGGGTGTCCGGTTTCGAATATGTAGGAAAACGCAACAAATCATCATCACTTACTTGTTTCCCTTGATCTTGAACCAAGTCTCAGCGCAGTGTTTGTGGGCAGCAGCCAAATCATCCTTACAAGAACAACCCAACTGGATAGGCACACCAGATTCCTGGCTGCTGCTGTCCAAACCCAGGTGGCAAATCCGACAATCTCCCTCCACTTTCATCAGCTGGGCCCCACCTTCTCCTCCTTTAATTGTCTCAACTTCCACCACCTCAATAGAACACTCAGAGACACATGACACCCTAACGTCTAAGGCCATCTCCTCATCAGAAACGCAGTTCACGCTGTACTCGTCGTGGGACCCACCACCGGCGGTGGTGGAGTAGAACGTGGACCGGCAGGAATGAACCCCGTCGTCGTCGTCGTCGTCCGAGAAGTAGCTGGCCTCACTTCCGGCGAGCGACGACCGGTCCTCCTCGTCGTGGTGGGTCCCTTCCGCCTCTATGTCTATCCGATGGTGGTACATTTCCACGGCCGCCATTTCGCCAAGAACAAGAGACAAAGATGCAAACTTTAGAGGCTGGGGAAGGTAAAGTTCGGAGCTTTGAGGATTTTCAATGGAAGAGAGAGAGAGAGAGAGAGAGAGAGAGAGAGAGAGAGACACTCTCTCCTCGTGCTTTTTAGTTATGGAGGAGCTTTGGTTTGGTTTAGAACAGAAAGCGAGAGGTATCTATCACTTTGTTTGTTCATAAAAAAAATATCTTTATTTAACTCCAAAGGTCCACATCAACTAATTAGAGATATTTGTTTACTTAAAAGTGCTTTTGCATTAATATAGAATTAAAGTTTTAAAATTAAGTTTAATGTGAGCCATGAATAGCGGCGTTTAACTAAAATTTGTTAGTTTTTTTTACTCTTCGTAATTTTAACTAACGCAAATAATCGTTTTATGATGAAAATAGAGATTTTGTTTTTTTTCTTTTTCTTTCAACAGTCTCAATTTTTTTTTTAAATTGTGGGTATTAAATAAAAGAGTAAAAACATTATTATCTGTTGCTGATTCTGTTTCTGAGGAGATTTCTGAGCGGCTTACATTGGACTTATTATTGTTGGGGGGTGACGTGTCAACAGAATCGGGGAGGTTGTCGTGGAGCTTAGGGGAGAATCTTCGTTCTACATCCAACGGTCCAGGGATGTGTTTCGCGCACATAGTTTCAGATCTAACGGTGATGAAGTGTTGTTATTTCTTTCTAATCAAAGGAAGCAGTAATGCGCATTTTTGAGTGCCCTGATTCGTTTTCATGCTATAGTTGATTGGGTTTAGCGTTCAGACAATACTACTTTGTTTAGGTTTAGTTCCCACCGATAATTGTAAGACATCCCCAATACCTCACATTGGCCTAACATACAATAGTTCACTTGTGAAATAATAATAATAATAATAAGAGTTTATTTGTGAACAAACGATTAGATCAATCAATGATAACTCACTGTAATTGTGAACTAACGTTTAAAACAACTAATAATAATATATTCTAGCGAATATGATTTGTTAAATATGTATTTGTTAAGAGAATATGATTTAACGACTCGAACATAAATTATCTGAATATAACTTGGTAAAAAAAAATACTATAATTCAACGTTCATGGAAAGGAAAGGTAAAATCTTCACTGTAACTTCTTCAGTTATTTGGGTATCCATAATTATCGTAACCACGTTTATAATTTTTTAAAATATAATTTAGAAAAGAAAATAATTGATCATGGGCTAGTGAAACATTGGTTAGTTTGCTTTCCTGTTAATTTCACATAGTACCCAAATAATTACTAGGCCTATAATAAAAGTTTATCTAAGTAACTTGTTTAAAAGACAACAAAATGAATACGTTATAGCATTTGAAGCAGTGGTTAGTTGCAGGTCGCTTGAACTTTTGAGAAGAATAAGAATGGAGGATGTGTCTGTCATTCGGCCAAAAAGACACAAAGGTGAAAACCATGGATCTTCATTGGGCCACTAAGTTGACCCATGTGGGCCCAGCCCACTTCACACTCTCCCTTTTAAGACATTACATTTTTTTTTTTGGTTAAAATGGAGGGACAAAGCCCTTATATATTAAGATTAACGGCCAAAAACACCCTACTTAGTGCTAGGCCCTCTCTCGGCCTCTTGTAAGGTTGCGACCGCCGGCCTCGTTAAACCCCTTCCACATAAAACCCGATGGGAAAAATGTGTGGAAGGGGAAGAGTACCTCGGGGAACAAGTGTTACCCCTTGACGTTTGGGATATCGCAAAAACCGGCCTAGCACTGTCATCTAAAGCATACAAACGTGGAATAGAACCATCTATTCTATCTTGCCTATGTCCAGTCATGCGCGGAAATGCCACATCTCCCAAATCTTCTAACATCAGACCAACTATGCCTTGCGGTGGAGAATCAAAATTAGTCAAGCCTAGTGGTTTCGTGAAGCCCATATTAGCTAAATGGTCCGCACACCGATTTCCTTCCCTGTACGTATGCCGAACCTTGATCTCTCCTCCCCATTCAAACTCCTTTCTGATCTGGAATAAGAGTGTGCTCGGGACTCTAGCATTCGAAGATGGGCTCGTAAGAAAGTCCACAACTATCTTCGAATCCATTTCTAATAAGATTTTCCTGTAACCTGCTTCTTTGGCTGCTTTAATGCCGTGGTAAGCTCCCCACAATTCAGCTTCCACACTTGTTGCTATCCCTATGTGACATGTGAACCCACCCAACCAATTACCTTGGCTATCACGTAATATTCCTCCCGCAGTAGCTCTTTTCATAGACCTCCGCATGGCTCCATCCGTGTTGACCTTAATCCATCCTTTCGGAGGCTTTTCCCACCCCACTAATTGCTCGCCTTTTGATATATTTTGGTGAAGGCAGCTTGTCAGCTTTGTTACTTCCAAAATCTCCTTACTCCTGGTCAAGATATGCTGAGCTTGATCTGGAGGTCTTGTTCTTCCTTCCTTCCAAACGCACTCATTCCTCCATTCCCATATACAATTCACAGCAGTCATGAAGACAGTTGTCCAATTATCCGAAGCTGAGACATTCGCGGCTATCCATTCCTGGAGCGATAATGCGAAGAAGTTTCCCCTTTCCAATCCTGCTTTTGCTAACAGTTTGACCCAACAAGTAGAAAGTTTACGACAATCTCGGAGAGCGTGAAGGACCGTCTCGGTAGCCATCCCACAACATGGGCAGGAATCCACATCCGTCATATGCCTGTGTTTCCTTAGGGCGTTCGTCATGAGCCTTCCATGTCCTGCTAACCACGGAACCTTCTTGAATCTTTGGGGTCCTTTCCACTTCCACAAGTGTGACCAGAAGGTGGACTTAGGTGTGGGTTCGTACCCCATTAACAAGGAGTAAGCAGATTTAGTAGAGAATCTGCCATCGGGTGTCAAGCTCCACTTGATCTTATCTTGCCCACTACCAGCTTTTGGTGTTGGAGTTCCGGCCATATGTAACAAAACCTCTTCGGGGAGAAATTGATTGAAAAGACTCCATTTCCATTCGCCATTTTCGTCAACAGCGTCACTGACCTTCATGTCCAGAAGTGTATCGAGGATTGAGGAAGTGCAAAGTGTGACCAATGCCTCATTATTTTCGAGCCATCTGTCATACCAAAAGCTGGTGCTGCACCCGTCCCTTATTGCCCATTGTGTTCCATGCATCATCATCGGCCAGAGAGACACTAATGCTTTCCAAAGAGGTGAGCTCGATTTAGTGCTGGAAATTTCCGGAATTGCCGCTTCCTTTTTAACATATTTGCCCCAAAGTACCTGCACCCAAAGAGAAGATCTATCCGTGAGGAGAGTCCAAGCTAATTTCATGAGTAAAGCTATGTTCTGTTGCCTAAGATTCTTCAAGCCTAATCCCCCTTCAGCTTTAGGGGAACAAACTTTATCCCAAGCTAGAGAACTAACAGCTTTTTTGGAATCCGAAGAACCCCACAAGAAGGCACGTTGACACTTATCAATGGCATCACAAATACCAACAGGGAGCTTGGTGGTTTGCATGGCATAATTTGGAAGAGCAGCTAAGACGGCTTGCGTAAGCGTAGCACGACCCGCAAAGGATAGCTTGCTCACGCACCAACCCTGGAGGCGAGAGTGCACCTTCTCAAGAATATAACTACAAGTACTTTTAGTTATTCTATCATGCAAAAGAGGCATCCCTAAATACTTGCCCATATTCCTAGTAAGGGAGATACCAAGACTATGGGCAAGCTCTCGGGCCAGGGAATTGGACACATTCTTGGACACATAGAGTTTGATCTTAGCTTTGCTCACTTGCTGACCCGAGATTCCACAAAAGTCCTCAAGGACCGTGTTCATCATATTTGCCTGTGCCCTAGTGGCCGCCCCAAAAAGAAATAAATCATCAGCAAAAAATAAATGAGAGATAGAGGGGCCCTGTTGAGAAGTCTTGAAAGGTTTCCATTCGCCTTTTTGGACTCGGTCAGTTATCATATGTCCCAGCCGTTCTAGGCACAAAACAAAGAGATATAGCGACAACGGATCGCCTTGTCGGATTCCTCGTGTGGGTTTGAAGGTCTCCGTTGTCTCGCCATTCCATAAAACCTGCATAGAAGAAGTAGAAATGCAGTCAAAAATTAAGTTGATAATTGATACTGGCATGTTCAGACACTCTAAAGTATCTTTGATGAAATGCCAGCTGATCCTGTCGTACGCCTTTGCTAAGTCCACTTTGACCGCCATGATGCCCTTCCCGGTACGACGTTGTTTCATTGTGTGGATAGCCTCTTGTGCCACAATAATATTTCCTGTAATATTCCGACCCGGGACAAAGCTACTTTGGTTCAAAGATACCCAATCAGCCATAAAGGGTTGAAGCCTAGTCGCGAGTAATTTTGTCACCAGCTTGTAAGAGATGTTGCATAGCCCAATCGGCCTAAAATCAGCAGGCGTTTGTGGACTAGGCACCTTCGGGATAAGAGCAATGAGAGTACCATTGACCTTGTCAGGTTTCCAAGTTCCCGCAAAGGCTTGTCTGACAAACTGTATCATATTCGACTTGACCTTTGGCCACTGTTTCTGAAAGAAAATGGCATGTAAGCCGTCTGGACCCGGGGCTTTCAAAGGAGCCATAGCCAAAAGAACTTTGTGAATCTCTATCTCATCAGGACATGTACTGAGGGAACATTTCTGAGAGGCGGATAATTGCTTGAAGCCATTCGGGCAGCAACTAGAGGCGCTTAGAATCCCATCCTGTGAAAATAGGTTCACAAAATAGTTCCTAATCACCTGCTTCAGTTGATCTGAATCGGTAACCCAAGCCCCACTTTCATCCTTAAGTGCCTCTATTCTATTCTTTTTCCGCCTCATGACAGTGGAAGCATGAAAGAAATGAGTATTTCTATCACCATTGCACAGATAATCCTTTCTCGATTTCTGATACCAAAGGATCTCCTCTTGTTCAAGCGTTTTTTCCATTTCCATGCGAAGATCTTTCTCCATATTCCTCAAGTAGTTATTAGGTCTCTGTTCCAATGCTCTTTGAATCCCCCCAAGTCTCTTTGTCAACTTCTTTTTACGGTAGAATATGTTCCCAAAGTGACAACGGTTCCACTCCTTCACCTTTGGCACAAAATCCTCACAAGCTTCTGGGAGATCTTTGGTGAAGTCCCAAGCACTACTAACGAAATCGTCAAATCCTTCATCAGTTAACCAAGCAGCTTGGAATCGAAACACTCTATTGTTAGGCGTGAAGCTCTGCCTTGGTTCCATCTGGATAAGGATCGGACAGTGGTCCGACTTCCATCTAGGGAGATGAACAACGATGGCCTCCGGAAATTTCATACGCCAATGAATATTAGCTAGACCCCTGTCCAATCTTTCGTGTATCCCTTTACGAACCCAGGTGAACTTGGTACCAATGAAGCCTAAATCAATAAGCCCGCAATCTTCTATCCAATCTTTAAATTTCATATGTTTGGTACCACGAATTGGAGCACCGCCAATCTTCCTATCAGAAGCTAGGAAGATGTTGAAGTCTCCGGCAACTAACCACGGTACCTGCATGTTGTTCGCAATTTCTCTCAACTGGTCCCAAAGGTCCTCGCGTATTTGGGCTTTAGGATGGCCATAAACCCCTGTGAAGAACCATTTAGTTTCTGGCTCACTGCCCACCTCCATATGTATAAATTGCCGATCCACTCGGATGATATGAATGGGGATTGTAGAAGAGTTCCAGAATACCCATACCCCTCCAGAGTGCCCCTGCATGGGAGATTGACACACATTAGAAAAATTCAACAACTTAGCAATCAACTCCGCTCGCCGACCAGAAATCCAAGTCTCGAGGAGAACTAAGATATCTGGTCGATATTGCTTGCAGAGTTCCTTCACAGCAGTTTTAAACTTGAGACTAGCAGCACCTTGACAGTTCCACGTAATGATATTCATTAAAAAGACAAGCAAAAACAGCGTAAATTAACAGGAATAAGAGATTGGGCAAGGAGAATCCTGTGTCTCTTTCTGGGTCTGTTGTCCCACATGATCGATGAGGTCGGCCTCCCAGAAAGTCCCTTGAATGGGTTGGGTATTCGTGTTTTGGTCTGTTGCCCATTGAACCTCAGCATCCTCCACCATCTTTTGATCTCCCGGATCATCAATCGACGCCTTCACCTGCTGTACACTTCCATCAGTGTCCATCCCTTCCACAACTGGTGTGCCTTCGGGGATCACCTCTAGATATTTCTCTGGTCCAGTAATGTTGGAGTTTCTTTTCTGGACCACTGGGGTTTTCTTGGGGCTGGGCTTGTCCTTCGGTGAACCATTTCGTTGCATTTGTGGTGACGGGCTTGTAGTTACCTTAGGCCTTGTGGGCCTGGCTGCATTAGATTGGGCCTTTTGTTGACTCATTGCGGGTTTCTTCGATAGACTTGTATGTTTACCGTTTTGTCCTTTCGGCTGACCAGTTGATTGGGACTCCAGATGTCCTTCCTTGGGAGGATTATCGGTACTTGGGTCCTGTGTACTGCTTTGGGCCCTCTGCTGCTCCTTATTTGGTAGAGGATTGGACACGTCAATCTGAACCTCTGCTAATACTTCAAAATGAGACCCACTACTAGGGCTAACATCCATTTTATCTTTCCCTTTGTCAGTAGCTGACTTTGCCTTTTCCGTGTCTGGTCCTCCCTGTCTCCGAGGTTGGTCTGAATCCATCCGTTGTGTTTGCACTGAGACTTTCCTCATCCTTGACTTTTTTTGAACGAGCATCCAGTCGCCAAAGTTTGAAGCAAGTTCCGGCCTTGGAACCTCTTTGGCAGGCATCCAAGATTCCGTTGAAGGGCTGACCTCATCTCCTGCATCCGGAGTACCCATCATCGGAGCTCTACAAGATGGTGCTAGATGTCCGTATCTCCCACACCTATAGCAGATTGAATGTAATCCCTCATATTGGACTTTATGAACTCTTCGACAGGCTCGAAAGCGGCCAAAGAGTGGCTTGGTGAGATCAATCTCTACGCACACCCTTGCAAACCCACCTCGCTGACACTCCTCAGTCATGGTGTCAATCCTAATTGGACGACCAATCCGTTTGGCTAAGTTAACCAGGAAGTTAGGTTGGTAAAACTCCATCGCCAGGTTTGGGATACGAACCCAAGCGATGACTGAGTTATTGATCTATAAACTAAATGTCAATGGTTGTTTCAGGGGACTGGATTGGGAACCGGATAGACATTATGTTAAAATGACTAATTCGTAATATCAAATCTAGATAAAGAAAATCGTTAATGAAACAAGAAAGATTTCTTTGATTATAGAAAAATCTCTAGTTCTAGGTAACAGTTTTTTTTAATTAGATAAAAATAACATTAAGAAAGATAATAAATATCAAAATAGTCCCTTTTAGACCCAAGTGAATCACACTCCCATTGGTATTGGGCACGCTATTAGTATTAGCACTCTATCCGTCGCCTTGTTTTGAATAACGAATTTCAAGAATTAGTTATTAGTTTTGGTTTGGATTAGATAAACCACTATTGCAATAACTCATCATTAGATACATTAAAAAGACAATAATAACCCATCATTAGATACACACGCATGCAATACGTAATAAACTCATAACCAAATTCTGGCCAATCAAAATTTTCAGAGTAAGTTGGCAGTAATCTGGTGAACTAGCTGAGTTACACTCACCTGCATCCTACCAGAGGACACTCCTACCAAAACAACAAGTGTTTGATCACACCAGATTGCAGAAATGTTATTGATCATGAGCTGATATGGATGGCGAGCTGGTGCAGACGATATTCTTCTATCTTCGAGAATCGAGGGCGCCGGGAACATACTATGATGCAAAATTGATGACAAGGCGCCTGTTTGATCCCAGCTCAATGCAGTTCTTCAAGCTACCATCTCTGTCATTGCAGCATTCAAGAATGCGGAGGCGCAGGGGCTTCAGAAATTGATAAGAAGGCGAGATAAGAACTGAAGCTCAAAGTCCTCAGCAACTTACACAGCAGTAAGGATCAGGATGGGTCAAATAGCTTCTGTGACCACGACTGATGCTGCACCATTTGCAGTCTCCATAGCAAAATTTCTTTTTTATCGAGTAGGAGAAACTAAGAAAAACTCTTCGGAGTTGGGTTGTTAGGTACAGCATTGTGTTATCACTTATCTCCTGCAGATCAATTCTCTTTGAGCCTTCCCAATGCTCCAGGAGAAGGTGGAGCTACATGGCTCATCATACATGCAATTGAAGGTTCTTCCAAGCACGTAAAAAGCTGCTATCTTGTTCATTGTCTGTCTGATGCAACACCGGTCAACTCTCTGTTAAGAGGGAAATTCTCGTTAACTCTCCTATCCCCTTGATGATCCATGGGGATCTGTCGTCTGTGCAAGGAAGTTGTCTCAGAAGCATCACCCATCTTTTCATTGCCACCGAAATTCAACCCACTTCTCAGCCATGCCATGTTGCTGATATCGGTGGCTATTGCAGCCAATTCAAGACTTGTGCAAGAAGGAGAATCTATGAACTCGACAAACTCCGGGCCCAACAAAGAGTTTTGAGGGTTACTACTCCGTTCGTCACTGCAGCAACCATAGCCACACTGGTGAGGGACGTCAAGTAAACTATGGATGTCATCATCTGGTCTAAGTGAGTGCAGCAATGGTCCATCCCTGGAAGCAGTTATCCGATGTTGAGGAGCCATATCCCTGTTATCAGGATCAGGAACATTAAGTGCCCCATACTGTGCCACAGGGCGGAAAAGTGTTTGCATATCCTTTGCTTCCACTGGAGCCTCCTCTGCACATTGTTCACCCAAATTTTCCACCGAGCTTATATCTTTTCCTTCCAGGGATTTGGATGAACTGGCATCCCCATAGGACAGAGTGTCTTCAGAAGACGCCACAGACTTGCCCAAGCTAGAGTCTTGCTCTGTGCTTCCAAGTGCCATTTTCATCCTCCGAATCTCGGTTTTCCGCTTTCTCATTGTGGAGTTCCAATGGTTCTTTATAGAGTTGTCAGTTCTCCCAGGAAGAAGCTTTGCAATGACTGCCCATTTGTTCCCATGGATCGCATGCGCAGTGGTGATGATTTGATCCTCCACATCTGCAACACATTCAAATTTTATCAAACTTAACTAAAAAAAAGCACACCTTTCTTTAATATTAATCAGTCCTCAGATACTCATCAAGTTAGCGGATAAAAACATACGGATCGACGGGGTTCAACTTTCAATTTCGCAATGGTCACCCTATTTCTATCAACTCGTTGGAGCTAGGCCGTTACTAGCTAAGACGAAGCAGCCATATGAATGAAAGTCGGACTTTTGAACGCCAAGTTCCAACCTTTATCAACCAAAAAGAAGTAATTGCAGACGAACAAAACAACTACAAACCCTAAGGCTAAACAATTCCCTTTTTTGGGGGTAAAAACACCCGTCTTCAAGCTCCCAGTGCCAACTAATCCAAGTTCGAGTCATTGTCTCACCCTAAACCAAAATAAAAAAAAAAACTACATTCTTAATGCTCGAATCAAGAAGAAGAACCATAAAGAACAAGGAAGGGAACAAGGAGCGAACCAGTAAAGGGCTTGCGTTTAACACAAGGGTCGAGCTGGTTACACCACCGGAGGCGACAGGACTTGCCGGATCGGCCAGGGATGCCCTGAGCAATGAGCCCCCAGTTCTTTGGCCCCAACTTGCTCACTAACCGGCTAAGCATCTCGTCCTCTTCCTTCGACCACGATCCCCTCACTATGTCCGTCTCCTTCCCAGCCGGATCTCCACCGCCGTTGTGCCCTACGTCCGGCGACTTCTTCTCCTCTGGTTCTCCCTCCATCTCGGAGATTCTCGGCGCGTTTGCTCTTATTGGTATTGATTGTTTTCTTTTGCTCCGACACCGACAAGGGTCTCGGTATTGTCTGTTTTCCTCCCTTTTAAAGCTTGTAATTTCCTGGTTTCACCAACTTCGCCATTATTGCATTTCTTTTTCTAGGGATCATTTTTATTGTATTTTTTAGAAGGGATTTTATATGTTTTTGTATTTGGAAGCCCATTTTCCGGCAAGTTGTGATGAAGAAATTTAGTAGTAATAGTAAAATTTGAATTGAATATATTAATGTTAAATTGTCTAATAAATATTTAACAATATTACTTAACAAAACCTGGAATTTGTGATTTTTTTTAATAGCTCATTCACTTGTTAATCGACTTACTAATCTGTTAGTGACAAGTTACTGGAATTTATACGATTATGGATAACGAATATGTCATAAAGTTTGATTCTCTTTAACGATGTAATTTATGAATGGTTTACTTCTCAAAAAAATTTACAAACAAATTTCTTTTTCATAATTAGCACTCGAATTAATTTCTTTAAAAAGTGGATTAACACAAGATGATCAATAAAAATGTGGATTCTAAAAAGGACGAAGAAGCATATTATTCACTCAAATATAAGAAAGGATACAATCCCGAATTAATAGCGATCCAACAAATTATCTTTGATTCCACAGCAACAAATCCTCCACACACACAAAATCACAACAAATGACAAATTCATCGCAATAATTTCGAAAAACATCACCAATGTGCCTTTCTAATATATTAGTAAATTTTATAGTGTATGTGTGACAACTCTGGCATTATTCTGATTATACACTAATAAATACCAAAAAGGGGAATTAATTCTTTCGCGAAATAAATTCATTTTATTGGTGACCAAATTACATTGGTGCCGGGGCCGGAGCGGCGACCAAGGAAGAGACCTCCTCGGAGCCGACGGGGCCGGGGGCGGCGCCGGAGCTCATCAGCTGGATCATCGAACGGTGGGGATTAGTTCTTGACGCGTGGCAGAGATCAGGCAAATATGCACCTGTGATATTAAAAATAGAGGGAGTTAGATTTTGTAATCAGTAAAGGAAATTAAGGAATAAGTTAAAGAATAGTTTTCTTTTGTCGGTTGGCTTGGTTCCTAAGGAAATTTCTAAATTCTTTTGGTTAAGGGTCAAGTCAGGTGTGGGAAAGAAGAATTTAGATACATTCTAGAAGTGGAACACACGGCAAAATAGGAAAGAAGAATTTCGATAGATTCTACAAGTGGGAAACACGGCAAAATATGTCTTAATTTGTTGAATCTTCTTGTTTGACAAAAATATTTGGTTGAATATAGCCAAGTCCATTACGGTATTCCTTTCAATAAATATAAATATTGTATGAACCGGATTAATTTTCAAAAAATTAATTTTAGTTTACTAAACTAAATTATTTTGAATTTTAGTTATTTAAACCAGAGCAATATGAATATTTTTTGAAAATTTTTGTTAATATTTAAATATTTATATATTTAAAACTAGATTAGTCAATACTTTAAACTAATATATTGTCGTAGACAAATCTAGTACCTGCATGCCCATTGAGCCTAGTATTTAACACAACACGATTTTCAATGATCCTAACTTTCAGATTTATTAATTAAGTTATAAAGTCGAACATCTAAAAAAATAATCCTAATTAAATCCTCCTTGTTAAGCAAAATCAATTCAAACAATAACAAAAAAATGCAAACTAATAAGAAATCGATGATAAATATAGAACAAAGAGAGGATAAAATGCACACCTTCTCCGGCGGCGAGGTTGAAGTAAAGGTCGACAATGTTGGGGCACCTCTTGTAGCAACCCTCGGAGCAAAGCTTGGCGGTGAACTGAGGCTCGAGGAGGGCGTCGGAGGAAATGCCGACGGAGTTCCTGTCGACGCCGCAAGACTTGACGCATAGGTCGCTCTCGACGTAATCCGCCATCCTCTCCACCGTAACCTCCGACGTCCGGCATTGGTACTCCACATTACTCTCGCTCCTCGCGTACGTCTCCAGCAAACACCTCTTCCCCGACGACGATATCGAGAATGCACATGCGTTTGTTGGCAACTCCTCGCATACAATCTCAGCTATAAATATTAAATAGAAGAAGGAGAAGGTGGTATTAAAAACGTCATTCCATAAAACAAATGTGCAAATGAATTGACTATATAATTGTTAAAATCTTCATATTCATCTAAACTTAAAAATGTTAAGTTTGTATGAGCTTTGATTTTGTCAATATCTCAAAAAATGAGAATCATGTTAAAAAACGGTTATAATCAATTCGTTCAATAATATATTAGAAATTTGTTATCCAATTTGAAATTCTTAAACTTCTTCGATTCATCTCTTTGTAAAATTAGGTCAAATCGTTTGACTATTGAACTTAAATGTCAAAAGTTGTAATTGTTTTTTTCTCAACAAAACTTTTTATACTATGAACTATTATTCTTACAACTAACAATATCGTAGAAGAATCCGGATGATCAATGATAAAGAATATTACCTAGAGATGCGTGGAAGAAGAGGGAGGAGAGGAAGAGGGCCACCGGCAACTTGAAGGACGCCATTTTTTCCTGTTGGTTCTTTGATTGTTTCGCAAGAAAGATTGGTGACGAGTTGTTGTTGTTGTTGATGTTCTATCTTTGTGGTTGGGTTGGAAATTATGCTTTTCTTCTGTTGTTGGAAGGCGAGAATGACAAAACAACCAAATAATGTATTGGAGTTTCGTGAGAGAGAGATTCCGGAGAGGCTCGTATTTATAGTTTGGTTGGTCTTAGATTGTGTCTCGCTATTTATAGATTAAGAATATCTTGTTTCTTACGTTACAATTCAACGGCCGAAATTCACCGTGCATAAAAACCAAATTTCAACGTTTCGGATTGGTTGAAGAGATAATTAATTTAAGTTTAGAATTGAACAGAGTGACAAAATTGTTCAACTTATCAATATTTTTTAATCCACAAATTTCAGACTCGAAATTTTTTCATCGAATTTGTTATATACATATATTAGTTTAGATGGACGTGTTATATTAACCGTATATTGTTTGATTAGTTTGCTCTCTTTCTGGAATGCCGGCTTTCTTTAATTGAGTTTAATGAGTCAACCTCGAGAGTTAGTTCATACGTGCTTTCTTCATATTTGCTCCCATTGTCCTTACGACGTGCGTGGCTGTCTTGTTCGGTATGTGAATTGTGACTTCCACAACATATAACCATTAGGAAATTTCTTCCTTTATTTCCCAAGTGACATGATGAGGTCTTTATTACCATTGCTACCTCAATCTTTTGGGTGGATGAATTTTCGGGTTTGTACAGGAGGTGTGAGTTTGGAAATGAGAGATTTTAATTTTTGGTTAAGTGGTAATTTGGTAATTTTTTAATATCCATATTTTGATACTTATAATAGTATTTGACTGAAAAAGTATCTGAAATCTGAAGCCATTGAATGATCAATTTTGATTTTGCCATATCTATTTCTATTGTGTAAGCTATTTGATGGTGAAATCCCCGAGTACCCTACGGGCCGAACCCACACCCACCTTGCCAAGTCTTAAAAGCATCCTTTAAGAATGGGTCAATATCTGCATCACCGACGGAGAAATTAAACGAACCAGGAAATTTAAAACTATATTGAGACGACTTGAGTTAAACCATCTGGCTAAGCCAGAACGACTGATAATTCTGATAATGTTAAATTTAATATGTGGGTGTATATATTAAATATATATATATATATATTTAATATATAATACTAGGTAGTATAGCCGATCGAATATGTACGTATAGCCTAAATCGCCGTCACCTATGACCTACCCAACCTTATATCGCACTATATAGCCACCGGGAAATAAAGTCTCAATATTATAAATATTTGTTTACTACCAAGCCACTAATATAATTTATTTTAGCCGTAAAAATGAACACGTATGAATTGGAAGAAGGAAGTTTCCAGCCACCATGGTTGTTTCTGAAGTTATTTTCTCTCTATCAACTATTATTATGCAATTATGCGCCCACGACAATTGAAGAGAAGGTAGAAAAAGGAGCCGCGAGGACCAGAAGTTTTTATTACTATAAGCATCTAATATCATATATTATTTATAAGTAGCATTGTTTTACTCAATATATATATATATATAAATATAAATAATATTATAGTATATATTATATACATGGACGGATCCAGAAAATTTATATTATGGGGGCAAAAATTTTATGTACTTCACGTAATTGACAAAAAAAATCGTAGTAGGGACCAATTAGTTAATATTAATGGGGTCAATTTTTTTTTTCTATTAAATATATACCCATAAAAAAATTCTATTAAAAATATACCCATAAATTTTTTTTTTGGTGGGGGCAATTGCCCCCACATGGTCTTACATGGCTCCGTTCCTGGCCGTGATCAGGGACGGATCCAGAAAATTTATATTATAGGGGCAAAAAATTTATGTACTTCACGTAATTGACAAAAAAAATCGTAGTAGGGACCAATTAATTAATATTAATGGGGCAAACTCTTTTTTTCCTATTAAATATATACCCATAAAAAAAATTCTATTAAAAATATACCCATAAATTTTTTTTTTGGTGGGGGCAATTGATCTTACATGGCTCCGTCCCTGGCCGTGAATTATATATATATATATATATATATATATATATATTGAGTAAAACAATTCTACTTATAAATAATATATATATATATATATATATATAGATAGATAGACAGACACACAAGATTTAGCAGAGCAGATGAATCTATGCTATTTAAAAATTCTCTTCGTTTATAAGATACTTTGATAAAATTTTCTGCTTAATAGAAGAAACCATATTCGAAACTGAATTTGGGTCCATTTTTGTATGTGGTTCTCGATTACTAAAATTTCCGTTTATGCAATATTGAGTTCATTATAGTAGATGCCCATGCCTTATTATAAATAAATCTTCTATGTTCTTAGTTAATTAGGATGGAAGGTTTAAGATGACTAAGAAAGTTGATTCTAATTTAGTAACTATCCATTTTAAAAAATGTCACACAACTTACCTATTTTATAAACCCGAAATGACGCATAAACACCAAAACGACATCATTTCGATCTATATGGCAAAAATACATCGTTTCAGCCGAATCAACAAAGTTGGGACCGTAGGTTGCCAAACTTTGGTGATTTGCAGCTCTACAAGGTATATTTGTAGCTTTGTGGGTGATTTCCACAGAACACTAGTATACGGTGGCATCTATGGGTATCCGAGGGATCAAAAGAGCAAGAATGGGAAGCTGAGACTCAAGTACGAGTGCGCACCGATGAGCTTCATTGTGGAACAAGCCGCCGAGGAAGGATCAGATGGACCTCAGAGAATACTTGATATCCAGCCAGTTGACTTATGTGCTGCTACCTTTTCTCCTCAAGTTTGTGTTCCATTGTACATTGGAAGTGTGGAGGAAGTCGAGTAGGTAGAAGTTCTTAGCTTGATGCTATTGTAAATGCAATGATCGAAGGTGGTTTCATCACTTCATGGCAGAAACATGAACTCTGCAAACTCTTAACAATGATTTGCAAGGTAGAGCCAAACAATGTTTGCCTAATCTGTGTCATGCTACTTAATTTTAGCTACAGCGGAAATTCCATCGAGCTTACAGATAAAATGTTAATAAAAATTGTCAAATGCTGGCTAATTTTAAAAAATCAGCTAGACAGTCAATCTTCTGCAGTAAGTATTGTACTTGTGCTAACTACAAAGTCGGCTTGAGAATCATCTGCATCCTCAACAGATGAGTTTCTTCACGCCAGTTTTCTAGTTCAATGAACTGTTATGATTTCTAGCTGCACGCGAAGAGCTGAGAGTTTATACAAGCTATTCAAGTAATATGCTGCTAGCTTCATCACTAAGATTTCAAATGCTAAATGGGAAACATACCAGGACTTAGAATTATGCATTTTGTCACAGACCTCATCGCAGTAAGATTGTCAGCACCTGCCAAAAGAAGGATATTAATAAGCAAACAAAGAACTCAATTGAGTAAGTGGTTTATCTCAAGAGTTCAATCCATACCTTGAACAATAGCATCTTTTTCTGACATGACTTGTGTGACAGTTGAGGAAAATTCTGAAGTGACATTTTCTGTATCCGGGTTTTCATCACTGCAACCTGGAGATGACCTGCAATACAACATACAAAGAAAAATGTTAAAAAGGATGTCAAGTTTTGAAACAAACAGTAAGGTAAAGGAGTAAGATAATGCATAAGACCTTACCCCGAAGCAGTGTCTACAGAAGCAGGCAAGTTCTGTTGGCAATTGAAGCCAACATCCGCACCTAGATCAAGATCTACTAGTAGCTCAGAGAAACAAAAGTCAGGTCCGAACATGTCCAAGTTAGGGAAATCGATGTCGAAGGGGTCACTGTCCTTGTCAGATTCAGATGTGGAGGCATCTTCATTACTTGGTTTGTGGGCTGGGAGCCCACCAGTAACATCAGAGCCATCAAAATCTAGCCTGCTCTTGACGCAGTCCCTCTTACTGAATCTCGTGATCGTTGTCTTAACCGGTGAGGAAGTAGCAATGCACTTGTTTCTCTCCACAGTGTAGTATCCGGGATTCTTGCAGGGGCTCACAGTAACCCTTTCCGAGGTGAATACAGTACAATTGGTGGGAGTGACATCTTGTGGAGTAGTACTATTGCTGCAGGAATTAGCCCCAGAAGCCATAGTCCTAGGAGACACTGACTTTTCTTCTTGTGCAGGGACGATTTGGGGAGGAGTATTTGGAGCAGTTGATCCAGTTGCAGGCGGCACAACTAAGCCGGATGGAGGGGCTAACAAGGGTTGATTGAAGAGACTTTTGGCAACACTGGACACTTGAAACAGCGGTCCATTTACTGAGGAGTGGGCAGTAGCAACCTTAGCTAGACCATCTTGTTGATTGGATGTAACTGCAAGTAAAATGAAACAATCATTGTGATCTTCCAATACAGGATGCCTTCAGCGAGTAGCTAGACAATGTATAAACTTCAAAGAAAGTTTACCATTGCTTGGCATTTGCTTCAAAGACGACTTGCTACGAGACCTTTTGTTCTCTGGAAGAGCTTGATAAACAGCGCTCGATCCTGCTCGCTTTCTTGTAGACGGTCCCGCGCTGATTGGGGTAGATACAATGACTTGCTTCAAACAGGCATTTGAAGGAGTTGACACCGGAAGAATGCCAGGTGATACATGAACAGGACCCCCTGAGAAGCGCAAGGAAATAACATGTTATGGACAGTGTTTCATTTCTCTCTACATTCGACCTTACAGAAGCCAATAAAGCACAAAATACACTGCATTCAATGTGTAACACTTCAACATATTTCGTACATCAGAAGACTCACTTAGCATTACCTATCACAGATTATCAATTAAACCCAGATCTCAAAACATCATCTTGATATCGAATTGAGATACACGAACCTGGAGGGGAAGAAGTGCACGGCATGAGTTGGGATCCCGGAACAAAAGATGAAGCAGCCACTGGAACAGAAGGAGGAACTGGAGCTGACGGGGTGGTGGAATTATAAGCATTGAGGACACCCTGCATACTATGCAGCAGGTTATGGACCCTCGTCTTCTCGAAATCCAACCGCGCCCTCTCCTCCTCCACCATCACCTTCTGCTCTTTCAGACAAATATATTCCTCCAGGATCGCCTCCAACGTCAACAGATTCCTCGGCGCCTGCAGATCACAAGTCATTTTCCTGCATCCTAATAGAAAGGAGAAAGGGGGGGTTTGGTACCTCTTGAGGTGGGGAGATGGGGATGGAGGAGGAAGCCTCGTTGCGGAACACGGAACGGGTTTCAGAGAAGGAGTTGTCGCAGAGGTAGCGGTCGACAATGAAGGCGATCTGCCGGGGCGTGACCTTGCCCTTCCCCAGGCAGTAAGAAGACGATGGGGAACCGCTCTTCTTCGACCTCGTTTGCTTCCCCATCTCTTCCTCTGCCACTTCAACTAGAGAGAGAGAGAGAGAGAGAGAGAGAGATGGGATCTGGATGGAGTTAGGGTTAGGGTTTTGTTAGATTGGGGAGAAAAAAAGGGATTGAGTTAGGAGGAAGGTTGAGGATTTTGTATAAGAGGGCGAGTGGCAGTATAATGGCGGGACAATTTGAAGCGTTTAAATTGGTTTTTCCTTGCCGGTGGGGAATTTTAGCGGTAAAAGTTTGGTTGGTTTCGGCGTTTCGCTCCTTTTCTCTTTCGATTTTGATTTCCTTTTTGGGCCGAGCCCGATTAATTTTGGGTTCCGGCCTTATTAAATTAGTCGGCACGCACATATTTCATTTAATATTAACCAAATTCTAAACTTAAAAGGATAAACTAATAGGATTTTCTAATATTCCTATCTATACTAATACATCTTAGGCGAATCTAACTTTGTATCTAATTCATAACATTAATGTCAATTTACGCATAAATTTGTTGATACTTTTAAATTTTCACGGAGAACAAACAGTCAGGTGCGAAGAATTTAGAGGCTGATACATACTAGTAGGTCCGGCCTCAAACTGAAAACATTCTTGCGCGGCGTGAGCTTGTCCCAAACTGTAATTCACAAAACCACCGCATGTATGCCTAGCAGTTAAAACAGGGGATATGGCATTAAGCATGAGGTGGGAGGTTCGAGCTCCGTAAACCCCTACCAAGAACCGGAATTGTGGAAACAATTTAACCCACAATTTTTCCAAAAAAAAAACTGTAATTCACAAAGACAATCAATCTAAAGATCTGTGCTGCGGTATTTTATTTCTCTTTATCTTTCTTTCGGTGGCAGATGGATTAGAAAAGCACAACCATGTCTTCGAATGGTGATTGTCTTGGAACATTCTTTTGACCCGTATGTAAGTAGCCGGCACGCTACTTTAATTTCTCTTAATAAATGTTGACTTCAAGTTTTACCAATCAAAATGAAATCATTCGAAAAATTATCCTTTATAGAGTCCGAGTCCGACAACGACAACTCTGGCATACGGCATACCAGAGTTTCCTATAAAATTAATCTTCCTTGTAATTAAAGCAATGGTCCAAAATATATATCTTCTTCTTTCCATTTAAAGGAAAGTAACAATGGACCGTCTAGTGAGCGCACATGTTGCCCATCTACCATATAACAACAGAGAGGCCTTGACCACTCTTGGCAATTAGGTCCAGTGAGTACAAATCCACCACTGTCCTTACTTGGTGAACTGTTATCCACAGTTGACAGCCCCAATCTATTATTGTGGTCCCTTCCATTTCATGCCGTGTTCATGAAAGCCTCTCTGTAATAAGGCCTCGGCAGAATTTAATGTCTGAGAGGAGTCCCCCAATGAAGGGCTGTCTCTGTATTGCACCAACTTTCCATTGTAAAAACTAAAAAGAGAGGAATTGTGGTCCTTCCATTCCCACTTGTTTCGTTCACATCCTTGTAGCCTCCCTCAATTCTTTCTTCAGGGGAAAACAAAGCTTCATCCCAGAGAGTGTTTAGGCTTCTTAAATAAAAATCTTATTGAAGAAGAAAAAAAATATAGCAGGAGTTCAGTAGTGGAACAGATAACATAAGTCGTAGTTGGTGAAAATTTGAACTAGTTTGGATTCGAATCAGGGGCTATCAATGACTTAACTGGTACTAGTGAGAACTGAAAAGCACAAACTTAAGGAATACAAGCAGACTAAATTAAGAATTTCAATACAACAATGTTATAAACACAATAACTATAGTCCAAAAGTCTTATTCTCGAACTTCAATTAGTTGACTTATTGAATGAATATCCATGTACCATGTGGTATAAGAAGACGATCTACTATATAGTCACAAGGTTTGTGGTCCTATGTCTAAACTTTAATGCTTAAACAAGTCACTTCACTAACGGTTCTCCATTTTGTAATCTTTAATACAAGATGAACTCTTTCAGTGGGATACAGCTTCGTCCAGTTCACTAAATAATAATGGCATCATTATGCACCTACTGTTACCCGGATGCATTCAGGTCCAATGGACAAGATTCCTTTTGATACATAGTTCCAATGAACAAGGTATCACAACTACAATCCTACCCAAACTACAGCAAAGATAAAGAAAATATCGAGCTCTAAGATCAGAAATCCGTGTTCAGTGAATTAAAATTAATCTGAGATTTTAATTCACCCATCACTGGACAATATGCAACAGCAGCTACATTTTGACAATTGATCATCAGTTACACGTGAAAACAAGGTAGCGAAACCTGCAAATTATAAGTACAAAAAAGATAACACGAATTTACAACCACAAAGCATCCAACTTCACTAGCCTCGAAGAATTACACACTACTGCTTGCCATTATCTTCAATGGCTGTATCTACGACCACCTTGACTTGCTTGTATTCGAAATCCCTGGGGTTCATTGCACAGTCTTCTGGTGCAACTGGCACAACGGGCTGCCGACTGCCAAAGATGGTCCACAGATACAACACGGAGAGCGCGCTGAGTGCTCCAAAAGCAACTCCACAAATCATGCCAGCAAGCACTTTCAACAAACATCCACTCTTCTTCCTGGCTATCACAGGCTCCACTTCCACCCCAATAGAGCCAGGATCCACAGGCTGAGAATGCATCCAATATGGATATATCCTCAGCCTGAAGCTCCACGAGTGTACATAACAACTCTGCAAGGAGTTCTTGTTGGACGAGCTCAAGCCTACCACCACCGTCTCATTAGCCCACATTTTCTGCAAGTCAATTGGATATGAGATCAACGGATCAACGGGCTTCTTACCGCCTGATTCACTCAACCGAACCTCCAACATCTTATAACTAGCCTGATAATCGATCCAAGACTGCAACTTTTCCCCACCACTCGGCCTCCCATTTCCAAATGACACATTTCTCGACCTAACTGATACAAACCCGCCAACATCAATCCCCACACGCATACCATCCTCAGTCACATCAAACGCAACAGCCACAATCCTAGGATTAGCCTTCTCCAAGAACCCAAACGGCCCATTTCCAAACACATTCAACTTAAGCTCACTAGGGGCAACAAACAACGACAGGCCAGCTCCTTTAGAAAAACCCAAGTAAGTGGAGAAAGAAGCCGAATCTACACGGCTAGTGTTGCTGTTACCTTCTATGAGCTTGATGGGTCGCTCGTAAACGACCCGACCGGAGCTGGGCCCCACTGGTTTAGTGAGCTGAACCACTGAGCCATTCTCCACAGCTTTGGCATCTCCATAGAGGGCAACATTCGACTCAAAGTTGGAACCTTTAAAGTGATTTGTGAAGGAAAAGGAGAGACTTTGGGTAGCGAGTAGGACTTGGAAGTGGAAAGCTAGTAAAGTCAGGGTCTTTAGCCAAATGTGTAAGGAAAGTACAGTCATTGTTGAACTAGGTTTGAGCTAAGAACTAGTTGGGATTAGCGGGAGAAGTTCCAATCTTAGGGTTAGTGAAGTTCCAATCTTAGAAGCCGGTGAGATGTTGTGGAGTGGAGTGGAGAAAGGAAAGAATGAGAGGGGCGGTGGTGAGGAGGTTGGGTTGGAAGATGTGAAAATTAAATACGTTTTAGCATCTGACAGAGTGAATTTTATTACAAAGGAGATTTTGCTGGCATGCCCTTGTAGTCTTTCCACTTTGTAATTGAGTCACTCTTCCTCTTTGCATTCCTCTGATTAATTTGTTACCATATTATTGTAAGAATTTTTATATTACAATATGAAATCTGTAAACAATAGACAAGTTAATTTTTACTTTCATAGAATAGTCCGTTGTTCTTACAGCAAGCAATCTAGGATTCGGATCTCATCTCATATTTATTTCTTCCTCAAGTAACGAGATTTTATTGCAATGGTTATTTCGATATTACATACCGAATTACATGATAACTTGGTGTACAAGACCAACACATAATGTCTCCTTAATCTACTGAAATTGATTGGAATGCAAAACCTTGGCAAAATGTTGGGCCTTTTAATACTAACTAATAGCTGAATAAAAGCGCTCAGGTAGAGGGGGAGAGTCTAAGAATGTAGAATTCTTTTAGACTTTGACCGTTCGTTATTCATTTTCCCAAATCTAGACATACAGTATTATTTTTCAAAGAAGAGCTCAAAAGAAGTATTATATTCAACGATCCCGTAAAAGTTTTACTAGGGTCACATTACGCATTGCACCCGCAAAACGGTCACTACTAAAAAATGTAATAATTATTTCAAAAAAATTCGAAATGTATCAAATCCGACAAGAGAGATAAAGTAAAAGACATGGTGGTGACCCCTCGGACCCATACTTTGGCTTGTGCATTGTGCACATCTACGTTGCAAGGAATCAAGCAGCAAAATCTCTTTTCAGGCAAAATCCAAACCCCTCGTGCTTCGCCTCTTCTTGGTGTTGTCAGTTTTTACGAGTGCATAAAAATTGCTGTGGAAATGTTGGAATCGTCTAAGTGTTTTGAAAATTCACAATTTTTCACGAGAGACAAATCTAGAAAATTTATACTATGAGACATCATATTTATATAATTTATATTACGAAGGCAAACTAGGTAATATCAATAAAACAAATTCTATATAACTATAATTTTTTTTTGTGTGGGGGCAATTGGCCCACATCTTCTCGAGTAAATCCGTCCCTCACAATGACGATTGTCTCCACTTTCTTATTCGTTGTCATTTTCACAATTATAAAAAAAAATCATCATGTTTACAACTAAAAATGATCACGCAAAATTAAAATTCTAAATAATACAGTGAAATAAGCCGATCGATTGATAAAATCACCAAATGCGAGGAATAAATAACCACAGTTATTGATTATTTCAGTGAATTTCAATATTTATTTATCAAATAAATTATATCGAATATTGAAACTTAATAAATTTCTTAAAAAATCATGTCAAATTATGTCCTGAATATCAAAATATTCATCCCGAAATCACAAATAACAAAAAATTCCGAATATTGTTTACTGATATTGATGAACTGATTCCTCCTCCTCATCCTCCTCGTAATAATCCTCATCAATAGTAGCCTCCTGATACTGCTGATACTCCGACACCAAGTCGTTCATATTACTCTCCGCCTCAGTGAACTCCATCTCGTCCATCCCCTCGCCGGTGTACCAGTGCAAGAACGCCTTCCGCCGGAACATGGCCGTGAACTGCTCGCTGACTCGCCGGAACATCTCCTGGATCGATGTTGAGTTCCCTATGAACGTGGCAGCCATCTTCATCCCCGTGGGAGGGACGTCACAGACCGTTGACTTGACGTTGTTGGGTATCCACTCCACGAAGTAGGAGGAGTTCTTGTTCTGGGCGTTGGTCATCTGGGTGTCAACTTCTTTGGTGCTCATTTTCCCTCGGAACACGGCCGAGGCGGTTAGGTATCGGCCGTGGAAGGGGTTGGCGGCGCACATCATGTTCTTGGAGTCCCACATTTGTTGTGTGAGCTCCGGGACGGTGAGGGCCTGGTACCGCTGGGAGCTCCGGGCGGTGAGGGGGGCGAACCCGACCATGAAGAAGTGGAGCCGCGGGAATGGGATTAGGTTCACGGCCAGCTTCCGGAGGTCGGAGTTTAGCTGCCCGGGGAACCTCAGGCAGCAAGTTACTCCGGACATTGTAGCAGATATTAGGTGGTTCAAATCCCCGACTGCACCAATTAATTAAAAGTATGAAAGGGTGAACCATGTTCTTGGATTACAATTTTCAAAATACTAATGTGTTGAAATTATTATATCACTAACTTTTTAGATTTGTTAGTGTGATGGACTTATTATAATATATAAAAGATCTATCATCAATAGTATTAAAAAATTATAGTGGATAATGATATTTTAAGAGTGTCACTAATCAAGTTAAGTATTTGAATTGGATATCGATATTTTAAAAGCAGTTTGATTTTATAAGATTTATGATTCATTATTGTTATTCACACGACTCTAATATTATATTACAAAATTAATTTTCAATTTTGAAAATGTTGAATTGGGTATAAAAATTCTAAATTATTTGACGAGAATATATAGGTTGAGAGGATATTACAAGTTGGAGTGGAGAGTTTAAGAGTGCGGAAGCAAATGTCGTAGAGAGCTTCGTTGTCAAGGACCATGCACTCGTCGGCATTCTCAACCAGCTGGTGAACGGAGAGAGTGGCGTTGTAAGGCTCGACGACGGTGTCGGAGACCTTCGGAGACGGAAACACCGAGAAAGTAAGCATCATCTTGTCAGGGTACTCCTCTCTTATCTTGGATATCAATAAGGTACCCATCCCTGACCCTGTTCCTCCTCCTAACGAATGGCAAAGCTGAAATCCTGCACGGTAACAAAAATGCTTTGGGTTGATACATTATGAATATAATAGTGTTAAATATTTAGTTCGAAATTGAATTAATAAAGTTAATAAATGTTGAAAACTTTCTAACAAAAATTGACACTATGATGCCAAATAGCATAACCAAACAATATGTTATAAAAAAAATATATCACTAATTTTTCTTTTGAAGTGTCATCTTTAGATTATGTGGCTATATGTTGATTTTGTGATTATTGTTATTCTCAAACGATATTTGTTTCATTGCATTTTAGTAAATACTAAATTCGTACAAATTTTAACGTGATGAATTTCGTTTTAAGATAGTGTTTAGAAATTTGCCACATCACATTAAGAAATTTATTTATAAATTTAGAACATCAGTTTTTTATAATGTGTAAATTTAAACATAGTTTAGAATAAACTGGTCAGATGAATGTGTACGTAGTAAATTTGCAAGAAAAGCAAATTACCTTGCAAGGAATCGCTATTCTCAGCTTCTCTACGCACAACATCGAGGACGTTGTTGATCAACTCTGCACCTTCGGTGTAATGGCCTTTGGCCCAATTGTTCCCGGCGCCGGACTGACCAAACACAAAGTTATCTGGTCGGAAAATCCCCCCGTAAGGACTACCCCTGATACTGTCCATAGTGCCGGGCTCGAGGTCCATCAGGACAGCCCTCGGAACGAACCTCCCGTTATTAGCCTCATTGTAGTAAACGTTGAGCCTTTCCGCCTGAACATCCGAATCTCCATTGTACTTCCCCGTGGTATCGATCCCATGTTCCGCGCATACCACCTCCCAAAACTTTGACCCTATCTGGTTCCCGCATTGGCCTCCTTGGATGTGAAGAATCTCGCGCATTTTCGAGTCTTATTTTCGGGTTTTTTTCTACTCTCTTTAATTAGTTTGTGATCGCCGGGAACTGATTACCCTTGATTGAGAAGGTACACGATAAAGGAAATTATATATGATAAGAAAAGTGGTGCTGAAGGGGAAAACTTTTCGTTCTAGTTTTTTTCTAGCTGGATCTTACGGATCTACAAAATGTTTTAGTTAGAATTGGGAATTAGGGGTCCCAATCAGAAGCTTTTGAGATTTTGAGAGGTGGATTACTAAGTATTCTGTTTTTTTTTTTTTAAGTTGGTTTGGATTGGAATGTCCAAGGATGACAGGTTAAATTAAAGATGAACTTGAGCTGGATGGTTTATTTTAGTCCCAACTTTTGGAATGTTAATTGCTGGACTATCTATTGTTACTTAACCTTTTTCACTGCTAAATATCTCATCTCTTTTGTGGTCGAGAGAGATGTAACAAGTTGGCATCCAAAATGTATTGAGGCCCGAAGTTGAGATTCGCTTTCTTTCTACCGCCACTACATCAGTTTTTTTTTTTAGAATTTTGGGAAATTTGTTGTTGTTCTCGGATCTATTTTTACTTTTTTTTTTGTACGTTATATTTTTTTTTGTGTGTCTGTCTAGCGCTTTTAGAACCCATTTTTTTATTCATAAAATCTGATTGTTCAGTAATTCAAATCAATTATTACTTGTAAGATATTAATAAAGGCAATCTACTCATACACATTTAATTTACAACCGACCTATATTAAAACCAAAGTAAAAGAAAAATTACATAAAAATCAACCCCTAAAAAAATTCCATCAATCCTAATGCGGGAGTTTATGAAACCCAAAAAGTAGTATGGCACTCTCCCCCCGCTAAACGCCATGCTTTAGCCCTAGAGGCAAATCTGACCTCATCATTAGAGGCAAATCTGAATTGGTTCCGTGGCTTTTCTTCTTGAAACGGAACTTATGGTTATTAAATTTGTTGTTCATGACATTCATAGTTTTCTCGCTTTTATGAAGACCATCATCAAAACTTATTATTTTCTAGTTTAACGTTTGTTTACGGATTTCAATTCAGTTGTAGATTAGATAATCTTATTATTGAACTTAGAAAGGATTTAGAACTTCTTTATATTTATATTTTGAACTATACTTCTTGTTCAAATAATTGTGTAGCGGATTGTTTGAATAGGATGTGTATACTTCGCACTCTTAGGTGTAATTATGTGACTTTTTTTTGGTAAATATTAAGTTTGGCCTATTGGGATTCAAACTTTCGAGCTTTAGACGATTTTGGGCTTTGTTCCCCTTCCAAGTAAAGTTTTTCCCTATTCGCAAGAGATAAGATTTGAACTTTCGACTTTTTGGAAAGGAGGTAAGATACATTGCCATCCTAACCACTTTGCATTGGTGGTTTTGCATTGGTGGTGTAATTATGTGACTTGTTTGTCATCCTATGGAAGTGCAAAATTTTGTGCTGACTCATTCTCCTTCTGAATATATGCACTACTGTTTTCTTAAAAACAAAAAACAAAAGAACACTGAAAAATTCAGGACCTTGTTTTTCCAATCTTTTTCTTTACTTCTACCAATTCCCAAATCCCACTGACACTGTCCTTTTATTCGCTTTATTCCCATTAGGCTCGTCTTTGTCAAATGCTCCCTGGTCCCTAGCTACACTCGGTTCTTATGTCACTCTAACCTCTAAAGAGGAGAATTGCGATTCCAACACTGAAACGATTTAGCACGCGAAGGATATGTGGGAACTCATGGACCAAGTAAGTTTTTTGCGATGGCAATCGAACTATTTACGTTATCCATTAACTTTGTCACTGGATAATATATATCTCGGAGCATTAGTGGCCGTTTAAACTTAAAAACTTCATGATACCAAATCCATATTATATACTAACAAAATGTAAATAAAATGACGAGAATTTAATGCCTATTCAATACAATGCAATACAACGACGCAATCGTATAATACAAATATACACCAAACATCAAAATTCGATTTAGTGTGATCAACATTATTGGGGCGGGACATGTGATAGACACTATCTGAAGTATTTAATATCTTTTTGGTAGATAATTGGTGAAATATAATTTCTAATTATAAAAAAATAATCAAAATTCAAAACATTTGCAGATTCTTAGTTGAACTCGGGAAATTCAAGCTCAAAATTGATTGTGGTTTGTATAATTGTCACCCTAACAATTTTGTATTATCCTTTTCTGGCACTTGCTGACGCGTTGTGGGAAACGCTAAACGCATTGCCTCCTAATCAAACCAACCTCATATGGTATACAAATAACACGCCCATGTTGCACGTCTGAGTCCAAAATTAAGATCAGGTGTTGATTGCCGAACTCCACGGAAGTTTTATACGAACATAATTATTTTTTAACTTGGAAAGAGAGAGAATATATGAGAAGTTTCCAATATATTCTCCTTCAATTTTATTATGAAGTTTACGAGAATGATAATTTTTGATATTCCATAAGAAGTGTTGATCATAATTAGATCAAAATAAGAGTAATTTTAAAAATTATATAGTGAACTATATTTAGAGGTGGAGCTACATGGCAAGGAGTGGGGTCAATTGACCCCACTTAATTTCTTATTTATTTGATAATTTATTATATAATTTAGTATATGCATCCATTAAAAATAAAAAATTGACTCCATTAAAAAATTAATTTACGTATAAATTAGAATTATATATTAAAAAAATTATATATTTTATATATTGTCCCCATTGAAAAAAAATTCTGTCTCCACCCCTAACTATCTGAAATTTTGAATTTTTTTCAAATGGTATGTTAGCGTCCTAAAGATAATGTGGCACCGTCCACTTTTTGTCATGTTTTGGTGTGCTATGTCCTCGATATGGTGTGGTAGTGTCCTCACATTGTACCATAAATACAAATTTCCAAATTACTTCCTATAATTTCCAATGTTATAAATTTATCAGTTTAATTCCTATGTTCGTTTGGTGCTAACGAAGCTTCCTGGCTGCGATCCATTTTTTTGTCACACTCATATCTAGAGAGGAGAATTGCAATCGAACACTGGAACGGATCAGCACGCGGCAAGGAGACGTGGGAACTCATGGACGGTGTAACTTTTGCGGCGCCGGTTTCTTAATTTTTTTTTTTTGGAAAAGTCCATAGAAGGTCCTGAGATCTCATCGATTTTGCAACGTAATCCTGTGATCCGAAAACGTTGTATTCAGTCTTGAGGTTGTCCATTTTTTTGCGATAGAGGCTCGGATGACAATCCGAGCCAAAAATTGCCCCGAACCAAAAAACGACGTCGTTTTTTGGCTGATGTGGCACGCCAGCTCGCAATTTTGAAAATATCCAATTTGATCACTCACTTTTTATATATTTTTTTGGGAAAAGTTTAAATTTGATACCTGTGGTTTGGCAAATTTTGCGTGATGATCCTGTGGTCCTAAAACGCCTCTCATGATCCTGTGGTTGGTTAAAAATTTTGCGACGTAGCCTCAGGACGGTTCCGAGCCAAAAAATTGCTCCAAGCCTAAATACGATGTCGTTTTATTAGTGACGAGGCTCGCACAGTGTCATGCGATGTGGCATGTAAAATATCATTTTCAATCCCAATTTTTTATAAATTTTTTTCAAAAAATCCCTAAAAAATCCCCAATTTCTAAAAATCCCCAATTTCTAACCTAACCTTCCAACACCTTCACCAACCTTCACCAACCTCTATCCAACCTCCCTTGCCACATCCAAACAACCACATTTCACATACATATCCAGAATCGCATTCATCAAACTATGTCCACAATCCCCTCCTCTACTGCAAACCAGCTCGTGAATTCTCTTCCTCAATCTTAAATCCCAACCTTCCCGAAGGAAAGTGCGATGGGGTTGAGCTCGATGGTGAGCCCAACGGCAGCCTTGACGAAGGACTTGTAGGTGGAGTTGGGGGGAGCCGACGTTGGTGACAGTCCGATGGAAGACGCAGGTGACGGTGGAGCCGGGGGAGCCGGAGAAGGTGAAGGAAGGGTAATTGAGGTCCGAGATGGAGAGGTTGGTGGAGCAGACGAGGTTAACGCCGGTGACGAGCTGGAGTTGCTTATTGCTTATTGGTTTATGACTGGAAGAGAAAAGAGGGAGAGAATTGGATCTTGGAGTGAAGCTCTTGTGATCGATTTGGTGATGTCGGTGACTTTCGTGAGGACGGCTCTGGGTTGTCCAGTGGGGCGAGTGGAGGAGGAGGTCAACTGCGGTGGAAGTGGAGACCACCGTGGAGGCTGTTCGGAAAGTGGATTAAGGCAGGTTTGTGGGTGTCGAGGATGGGGCTGGAGGTGTATTTGGTCGGGTTCCAAAAGATATTTGGAGGAAGAAGAAGAGAGGATGGAGAGGGAAGGAAGAAGAAGAATAGAAGGCACGGATTTTTTGAAAATTTTTTATAAAAAATTGTGATTGAAAATGATATTTTACATGCCACATAACATGACACTATGCATGCCACGTCACTAGTAAAACGACATCGTATTTAGGCTTGGAGCGATTTTTTGGCTCAGAATCGTCCTGAGGCTACGTCGCAAAATTTTTAACCAACCACAGGATCATGAGAGGCATTTTAGGACCACAGGATCATCACGCAAAATTCGCCAAACTACAGGTATCAAATTTAAACTTTTACCATTTTTTTAAAATACCTTTCTCTCTCTCTCTCCTCTCTTCTTCTTCCTCCTCTGCTATTTCCCATCTCCTCCGCACACCTACTCAAACACATCTTCCATCTCTCTCTCTCTCTCTCCTTTCTTTCCTGCACCCAAGGTCCAATCCCGCTTGAAGCTTCTTCGCCCCGACCTCCCCACTCGCCACACATCACGTAGCCCCGGCGACGCTCTTCGACAATCTCTCTGGTCGGTGACTTCTCATGCGCCGGCCACCGGTGGCCAGTAGCCTTTTCGTTTATTTAAGAGTCAAGAGGGATGTCGTTGACCTTCTCCTTGTTGGGGTAAAACAACCCATAGTTCCTCTCAGAGGTGTTTCGGTTTGAATTTCTCGTTCTCGTTGAACATCGCGAAGACGAAGACCTTCTCCTTGTTAGGTCATGAACCATGCCACCAGAATTAGTCCCTCAGGCAAAATTGTCCCTTACTAGAGAGAAATTAAGTGAAATTGTTGATTTATGGACTCCCCAACATGAAGAACACGATTCCCTTAAGTTGCCTTTTGTCGTGGCTTTGTTTGCTCTTCGCTTGGCTTGTTTTGAATTGCACTGGTGTGTGGGTTTTCTGTTTGACAAAAGAGCAAACACTTGGTGTGCTTACTACTCTCTGATGTTGGTTTGAGTGGGGAGTTGATAAAAGTGTTATGACCCAAATAATTTAGAAACCTATTTAATTACTATAGAGTTAAGTTTATTGTAGGGATTTATTAGAAATCATGAAAAGGTTTGGAGTAATTTTGAAAAGATTAGAAAAGTTGGGGACTAAATAAAAAAAAGGGGGAAGTTAGTGGGTTATGGAAGACGTGGAAGAATAGGAAGGGGAGATAATTCAATTATTGTCATCAGGAGAAGAAGAGGAAACGGAGACAGAGAAGAAGAAGAAAAGAAGAGAAAAAGGGTGAGAGAAAGAGAAAGAAAACGAGGAAGAAAGAACAGCTCGGTAAGCCCTCTTCTTCTCCGATCTGGACTTTATGAGTGTTAAGAAAGTTGTAGAGGACATCAAGATCTTTCTTTTGATATATTATTTGTAGATTTCGGATCAAGATATCAACGGGAAAAATGTTTTGAATTCGGATATCATAGAAGAAGCATTCAGCTAAGGTTGTTGAGGAAGATCGACCTGGTAAGCATACCTAGACTACGAATTAGAATCTGAAATTTTGACAGCTTACAGAGGACTTAATGATCTTTCTAACGACATATTATAAGTGGGATTTGGATCATGGAGTTGACGGGAAACCGGATTTGAATAAGACTGCACACAGCTGAGGGTGTTGACAAAAACGTAAATGGTAAGGGTATTTAGATTGCGAATTGGAGCATGAAATTTTGACAGCATAAAGAAGACTCTATCAGATTTCTAACGATGTATTACATGTATTATTTGGATCAAGGAATCATCAAGAAATTAGTTTTTAGCAGACTGGTGATTATTGAGGTGGTCAGTTGAGCGACAGTACAAAGAACAACTTGGTAAGTGGACTTAGCCTTCGATTTAGAATCTGAAATTTTTACAGCTTATACAAGACTTCATAAGCTTTCCAAAACCATATTATAAGCTTGATTTGGTTGAGGGAAACATTCTGTACAGCTTGTAGAAGTTCGGACTTGCTGTCTGAGTTCTGGGTTGAACGAGTTCAAGGAATTAAGCATGGTAAGTTGAATTTGGAGAATCTGAGGTTGAGTGTGAGATTCTGTGATTTCAAGGACATATAGGAGATATCATATAAAGTGTTGTTTGAAGTGGTCATGGTCTAATTTTAAGTTATACGTGATTTGTTGAAGATTTGTACCTGAGAGCCGAGAGACATAAATCGAAGTGTGGAACGTCTATTTGACTGGTTGAACAGCTTATTTCAGTAAGTGGATATTCTTTGTAACATGTGTTTGAGCTAACCATATGTGTTTATTTGTTGATTTGGTATATTTATATGGTTGATATGTGTCTTATGTTTGGATCTTTGCTTATGTGACTTTTGATATGATTTGGATTATTTGTTTGATTATGATGTGAGATTGGTATATGTTTGTATGTGTGACCAATAAGTCTTGGTCAATATGTATGATTGGTGAATTCTGTGTGATGGCGGATGATGAGGCCTACCCGTGACCAACCGGGGATGTTGGCATATGTGCACATATACTGAGGATACATTGGATTCTGATATGATATATTTTGGCCGGCGGAGTTCTGTTCTGTTCTGATGGCGCCTTAAGATATGGTATCCTCGTGTCGGTGTAGGAGTGACACAATCTAGGCCTATCTGAAGTTCATCTAATTTTATGATGATTCTGTTTATGAGTATCTGATTATCTGATATTCATCTGAATTATGTGTTATATCTATTTGGAATATCTGATTTTTGATTATGTTATTATATGAGTTTTGATGGTCTTGTTGGAGATTTGGTGCTTTGATATTGTGATTGCATGCGAATAATGGTTATGCATGTGAATGTTATGATTGACTGGTTGGTTAAATACATGTTACTTATAATATTCACTTACTAAGTATTCCAAAATACTTACCCTCCCCCACTCCACAGGTGAAGAAGAAGTTTAGGTGTTCGTTAACATCTGGAGTGTGTCTTTTGTTCGTTCTCCCAGTTTAACCTGTTGTCTTCATCTCGGGTTATTTTTGAGGATCTCCAGATGGTATTTCTTCTGTGTTATCTAGGTCGCTCCATTATACATATCTGTAATTCTAGACATATGACTTTGGAAGTAAGCTTTATTGTATAATATGTATATGGATTGAAGATTTAAATTTGCACCCTTCTGTAATATATTGATGTAAAAACAAAATTATGTTTGTATTTTGGATATGATATAACATAAATGCATATTTGAGGCTTGCTAGATTACAATATTCAAAGTAGGTAAGTATAGTCTAGCGCCGGTCAGTGATCCGAGTTTGGGTCGTGACAAAAAGTGTTGGCGCAGATTGCACAACGAGGTGTACTTTAAGTTTGAACAATTTTTTCGACATTTGATTTAAGTTGTTATTAATTTTAATTAATTTTATTAAATATCTAATAATCTGGATTTCCGAATCTTAGTAAAAAGGTTCCGTAAAAGTGAACATTGGTCCAATCTAGTTGACGATATCGCGAAGACGAAGACCTTCTCCTTGTTAGGTCATGAACCATGCCACCAGAATTAGTCCCTCAGGCAAAATTGTCCCTTACTAGAGAGAAATTAAGTGAAATTGTTGATTTATGGACTCCCCAACATGAAGAACACGATTCCCTTAAGTTGCCTTTTGTCGTGGTTTTGTTTGCTCTTCGCTTGGCCTGTTTTGAATTGCGCTGGTGTGTGGGTTTTCTGTTTGACAAAAGAGCAAACACTTGGTGTGCTTACTACTCTCTGATGTTGGTTTGAGTGGGGAGTTGATAAAAGTGTTGGCCCAGATTGCACAACGAGGTGTACTTTAAGTTTGAACAATTTTTTCGATATTTGATTTAAGTTGTTATTAATTTTAATTAATTTTATTAAATATCTAATAATCTGGATTTTCGAATCTTAGTAAAAAGGTTCTGTAAAAGTGAACATTGGTCCAATCTAGTTGACGATGTCTTGGTTCAATGGAAAAAGTAGCGAATTTGGGGGAGATGATGCAGAAATATTTTTTTTTAAGTTAGGGACCAAATTGATATTTTAAACTTGCCAACTCTTGTGCCACATTAGCTCTTGACAATCCGAGTCTCTGTCGCAAAAAAATGGACAACCTAAGGACTGAATACAACGTTTTCGGACGACAGGACTACGTCGCAAAATCGATGAAACCTCATGACCTTCTATGGACTTTTCCTTTTTTTTTTGTGCGCAATCTGACTATCTACATTTCCACCAAAAATCTGACTAGCTACATGGGAACATTCACTTATTATATATATTAATCAAGAAATTTATCCAATTTCACGAAATGTTATACTAGCAAACGCGTTGTTGTACTAGGAAAAACAATAAAAAAAATCGCTTTCCAAAAAAAAAAGCGTTGTTGTACTAGGAAGGGAAAGAGCGTACGTGGGCGAACAGCCTCCACGAAACCAAATCCCCTCCCTCCATCCGCTCGTTGTGGAAGACAGACGATATCTTCTGCCTCTTTCTCCAAGCAACACATGATTTCGGACATGACCACGTTCACGTAATATTATTTGCAAGTTCATCCGTTAAATAAAAACTAGAATTTTCTTAGATAAATTTAAGAAAAATTAAATTATTGCAATTGTCACCGGACTTTAAATACGGAATGTGAGAAATTTACTGATTGTGCAAGTAGCGAGATCATAAATGGATGCAATTTTTTGCCCCCAATTACTTAGATCAATCCATGAAAACAATTTTATAATTTAATCAGATTTCAATTTTTAGAATCACAATATTTGATTAATTATTTGTTGATAGATATTTAACTAATCTTTCAAAAATACTAATTAATTTAAATTTATATTAATCGAGTCAATATATCTTACATATCGTATGCTAATTATTTAAACTTACCGAAACCGATTCTAGAACCTATGTCTGACGTACACCACGCCTCTTTAAATAGGCATCACCTTAGTGACCATTTCCACCACAGAATTCTAAACCAACAGTTATCTTGAGCATTTCCTTATAATCCTAAAGAAACCCTAAAAAAATTTCGAAATTATCTGAGATTAACAATGGGATCGGTGTTCGGGAAGCTTCTCGCGGAAACGCCGACGTACGAAGTCGTGCACACGACCAACGACTACGAGATCCGCAAGTACGGACCCTCCGTGGTGGCGGAGTGCACCTACGACCCGGCGGACTTCAAGGGCAACCGGGACGCCGGATTCTCCAAGCTCGCCAACTACATCGGCGCATTAGGAAACCCTAAGAACGCCGGGAAATCCGGCGAAGGATCCGGCGAGAAGATCGCGATGACGGCCCCCGTGATCACCAAGGGGGAGAAGATCGCGATGACGGCCCCCGTGATCACCAAGGGGGAGAAGATCGCGATGACGGCGCCGGTGATCACCAAGGGGGAGAAGATCGCGATGACCGCACCGGTGGTGACGAAGGAGGGGGAAGGGGAGGAGAAGAAGACGGTTACGATGCAGTTTATGCTGCCGTCCAAGTACCAGAGGGCGGAGGACGCTCCGAGGCCGCTGGACGACAGCATTGTGATAAGGGAGCAGCCGGAGAGGACGATCGCGGTGCTGAAATTCAGCGGCCTCGCGAACGAGAAGGTCGAAAAGGAGAAGCTGGAGAAGCTTAGGGAGTGCCTGGAGAGGGACGGGCGTAGGGTTGTAGGGGAGCATGTGCTGGCTCGCTACAACCCGCCGTGGGCTCTCCCTTCTTTTAGGACCAACGAGATCATGGTCCCCGTCGAGTGAGGTATATATAGATTTATTAACTCTTATGGATAATTAGTGTGGAGCAAGTAAGGTTGTAATGTTAATTCTTAATTAATTATGTTTTTCTTTTATTAAGAGTCAAGCATGGTCGGATTTTATTTCAGGAATAGCCGGTGTCAGAAAGTTCAAAGCTCCTTAATTCTGCAACAACATCTCCCCTTCGATGCAATAATAAATTTTATGTACAGATGGCTAGTCTGCTGCTGCATTTGAACTGCCACCAGTAGTTTCTGTTGCTTCCTTGTACTGCTGAATATATGTTTCTCTAAAGTTTAGCTGCAAATAAATTGGAAAAATTTGTTTCATTTACAGTTTACAGATCACTTGCTGTTTCATACGAAGCATATCTTGTTTCGCAAAATCCATTGCTTCATATAATTCTAACTGATTGACGAAATCAACATAGTTGAAAATGAATTTAATGATAGAACAACTGCATCCGGTGATGCCATTGTGGACGCCATAATGAGGAAGCTCTCGCTACTTGCTAGAGATATCATGACCAAGATGCCAGAGAGCATTTCCCAATTTTTGTATTGCTGCTGTAAGTAAAGAGCTGTATTTGCGGTAGACAAGAAAATTTTATTAAAAATCCCCTTAGTTCAAAGAGCTGTACCAAGAATTACAATCAATGATTTTGGACAAGGCCCCGCCCTTGGGCCAATTGAATCGTATAAATGAATAAATTAATCATACGTGTCTTCCAAGAATTGTGTATCTGTATAACTGTGTTACTATCCCTAACCTGACGATCTAAGAAGTGCCTCGTCCATCTCTACCTTAAAGCCAGATTCTATCGGACCAGCAAGTACCGCGACTTTGGTCTTCCGAATTACCCTTTCTTCATCCTGCCGGCAGCTGCAATATCCTACCCAGACGAGAGCCGCTCAATGCAGGTAACAATATCAGCTATCCGTAATCAAAGTATCGTATATATTTATAATGTCCCACCCCGCCTCCTACCTATCCAATGCATTCCTTGCACTTGGTTTAACTCTCTGTCCGAGCTTCGGGATGGATAGTTTTGCCCATTCGTGCTCCTGGGATTTGTTGCACAAACATCCTGGAAAAGGGTTGGCGTAAAAGGTCTCTTCCAGCCTTGGTGACTCCCCTGCCACCCTAAGATAAGGAGCACCAATCCTGTTGGCATGTTCACTCTTGACCTTGGTGGAGAATTCTTCCCAGGAAATTGAACCCTCGTCCAACTGATCTATCATTGATACAAAGCTTAGCCTGCAACATTATCAATGAATAAAGACTTTAGTTACCGAAAAGACAACTTGATCTGATAAATGAAACAGGAGGTGCTATGTTCTAACCTGTCCGGATTGATAGTCTTCCGGAAACCATCAAACCTTCTATGCCCCTGCACTGCTTTGGCCATATTGCCGTCGTATGTATAGACAAAGACATCACTTTCAAGGGCGATCATATAATCTAAAGCCGCAAGACGATTCTGATAGGCTTTGAAGGGTTCCAATTCTCCTGTTGTTGCTAGAGTCGAATGTGTATATACATTAGGAAACTCAGCCTTGAAAGCTGCCAAGCTGTTGCTGCCATATATCTCCCCGGCAACAATATATATAGTTGTCGAGGAAGGGTATCCCATTGCCTTCAAAAACATGGCAGCTTCTCTTGGTGTCATAGGACAACCACCTTCCATGCGCCGTGCCTTGCTGTCTATCTCTTTCTCCTTCCAGTGTTGTACACTATATCTCATCGTTCTAAGTTCCTTGGCCTCTCTTTTTGTGAGATTATGGTTGCAACCAGTGAAAGCAAGCATATCTTTCTCGTATCTGCATCAACATCAGGTTGGTTACGGGGATATTCGAATAATGACCTCTTGTCAGACAATTGCCTAAAAAACGGGGCAGGGAATTTACCTCAAGTGCAGGGCAATGTATGGTTCACTGTTTTTCCTAAGCCTGTCAACCAAAATCTTTCCAAGATCCTCGATCTCTTCAGCGTACCGAAGGGCTTCATAGTTGGCATGACACCTCAGCCTCTGAATCGACGCAGCAAGGCCATTATTGGCTAGTCGAGAATCAGTGTGCGTGAACTTGATAACTTTGTGCTTCTTCAACAGTGCAGTCATCTCTCCTCTGTAGTAACTAGCCTGCAAGGAAACATTGGTGTAAGACAACACTCCCAACACCACAACAGTAAGCATCTCATCGATAAGAACATCAAAAACCACCTTAGACCAGGAGATTGGAGCCTTGACAAGGGGTTTAATCTTCTTCATTTCGAGTGGCAGATACTCAACGATATCAACGTCATCTTTCAACACTTCCATGAAGTGCCTCCAGTTGAAGATGTCCTTAAAAGAACTGCACCAATTAAAGCCACATAAATTTTCAGCCACTATAATCATAATGTAAATTTTAACCCAAAATATACAGCAGAAACAATACCTTGGATCAGTCCAAAAGGACTCATGGTCAAGTGAAGGAAGAACCAAAGTTGCATCCATCAACTTTGCAATTGCAACAACATCACAAATCTGCACATCCATACGAAAACAAAAACCAAATTTGAGAAACCAAATTTTAAAATAACCCCGAAACAACAAAATCGGAAAGGATGTAACTGTCATTACCCCTGTCCTCATTTGGTTCAATCCTCCATTGGCATGAACAAGTAGGTAGCCGTTAGTTTTCCTGGGCACTGGACGAGGGAAACACAATTAGTCAACAGATAAACTGAACCAAGACTTGTCCGAACCCGACAGACTCAATACGAGATTTACAAACAGGTGGGAAACTGAACCAGACGACCGACGTACCTGATGGCTTCTTCGGCCGAGATAAGCACTGGTAGATGTCATCACTGTTAGGCTTCATCCAAATCTCCGGAATCTGCACAACGGCAAAATTTCCTTTTTCCCGTTAGTGGGCCATCATTGCCAATGTGAAAACGACGACCAATTTGACAAACCGACAAAAAACCATTATAATATAACAAAATAACGAAAACGTTGGTCAGAGCCACCACTTCTATTCCACACAGAACATTCAATGCCAATATAGTTGCGACCCACCAGGCCACCACTTCGCTTTTTTAATCATAAAATCCAAATTTTTTTTTCACTAAATGGAATTTTTTTATATTCGAAACGAGACAAAAACAAAAGGAAGAGGAACAGCAAGGATACAACTACCATCGATAATAACTGGCGTAAAGATTATAATTAATAATAATAATAATAATAATAATAATAATGAGAAAAACGATGGGAGGGAATTTTAAATATTGTTTAGTTGCTTACGGGGAACTTCTCGAGGACGCGCATAGGCATTGACGCGCGGTCATCTTCGGAGAGGACGCGCTGGGCGACGGACCAGTCGTCCTTCTTGTACGACTGGACGATCAGGTTACCGTTGTGGAGGTTAAACTCGTTGTTGTTGTTGTTGTTGTTGCGGCGGTTGGCGTCGTGGATGGTGGCGGTTACGGAGGACATGTGGCGGTTGAGGACGGAGACCTTGAAGAAGACGGAGAGGACGACGAGGAAGAGGAGGGCGGTGACGGCGTGGCGGCCGGCGCTCTTGCGGGAGACCATGGCGGCGGCTGCGGAACGGTACTTGTCCTCGAGGGAGAGGAGCCACGTGGTGTCCTGGACGAGGAAGAAGAGCTTGAAGCGGAGGAGGATGTACTTTAGGAAATACGGCTGCTGGTGGTGGTTGTGGGGCCCACAGCAGTCAGCGGGGTTCTCTTCGTCGGGGGCGGTGGCCGGTGGGGAGGGGGAGGAGGAGGAGGGTGGAATGGTATTTATATGGTGGTGACGCCTAGTGGTGGTGGGGCCCGCGGGAAGGGTGGCGGTTGGGGTTACGCTTGCGGTGGTGGGCCCACCGCTGGACATGATCATTGGTTCAAGGAACAACACCCGCCCGCCTTCCTTCCTTTCCTTGTAATTAATTGTAGAATTAATTAAAATCCAGAGAAAGAGAACGGAGGGGGAAGAATGTGGGAAAGAAGGGGGAATGTAACGGGTCAATTCCCTCCTTTTGTTCCTTCTTCTCTGTTTCCGATTAAAGGCGGTTCAAAGGAGGGAGAAGGAGAGGAGGGGTTGGGTTTGGGTTTGGACCTTAGGGGAGGGAGGAAGGGATGGATCGATCTAATTAAAGGCGAGATTTGTGTTTTGTTATGGGTGGGGTGTGGGCGATTCCTGTTTTATTTGTGTGCGCGCCGTTTGGGGGGGGTGTTTATTTATGGGATGAGAATTGAGAAGGAAGAATGTTTAGTTTAGAGATACCAGTTTTATTACCATTTTAAATTGCACCTCTCTCTAAATTAAGATTACTTTAGTATGTTTTAGGTTTGGAATTTCTGAAATATATTGGTTAATCGTTAATTTTTTTGTCAAATATGAGAGTATTGTTTATTTCAGTGTAATTTACTTAATAATAATTCTTAGTTTCTTAAACTTTAAATCTAGATTGATTACATCATCAATGATTTGTATACTAAAACTTCTCTAAATTGATATCGGTAGGATCGAAAACAGAAATAAAATGTCATAATAATTATTTAAAGACCAATAAAGGATTATGTAAAATTTGTAAAACAAACAAGTCTAAAATATTGACTTTATGCAAAAAATTGAGATATAAATTTATCATTATTTTTTATTAACAATATTAATTATTACAATAAATAAATATTTTTTTTATACTAGTCTCAAATCGAAAGTTTTATGAATTTATAGAAGATATATATTTAGAATATTTTTAGTGAATGCGTCGAGTATTGAGTGCAGGTGCGGTCTGACCAAATTGCCCCTGGTCCAACTTTTTGCTGGTTTCGTTTATCCCTAGAGGAATATAATTGTTGGTCTCGTAGAATTTGATTTACTATAATACAAGAGTTGTCAATAAGTCGTTTAGTTCTATAAAATCGATGGACATTTTAGGATTATTGTGTAGCAACTTCGAAATTCGAAAGAGCGATCTCAAGTAAATGGCTAAATGTGGTTTGAACATCCAGACTCTTAAATGACTTTTAGTATTTTCATTTTTATGACTCTGTGTACTATCTCTCTTTTTCCAAATACAATTATTATATCTTAACAGTTTTAACTATGATCCAAGTCAAAACTGTCAAATTGTTACTTAGATTTTGCGATTTTTTTATTATTAATTTATCATGAGTAGAAGTAGTTTGAGCATGTACCTAAGCCAAAGCTCAAAGTAACACTGGCCTAATCCGGTAGTACTTCCGGAAACCTAACAATTTTAATTCTTAAGCCATCTTCGTTAATTCGATTATTAAATAGTAAATACCACAACCATTAAGTTAGAAAGGCAAGTGTATAGCTTAAGCAAGTAATGAGAAGCAGTCAATATTTATTTACTGCTATTTCTGACTCGGAAAGTCTGCAGGGAAAAGTAAAAGCATTACCACGATTAGGTTCATTTATGACATTTTCAAGAAGACGCCTTACATTTTAGAAAATAAATCAATTCCCCCTCTGGTACATCAATATTAATGTTCAATACCGTTAGAATTTTAATATATCCAACTAGAAATGTTGTAATGACAATGATTTCTTCATCGGGCGCATGTTAAATATCAGTAGATGAGAGGTATTTTGACTGACATTTTAAACGCATCAAATTCTAACAGGTTAATGTTTCACATTTTTATAAATCTCATATACCTGATGGAATGATTAAGAGATTAGTTAAGGTTAAGCAATGCACAACTTATCAAAAGAAGAAACAAAATTAATAAAGATTGCAGGGGGCAAGATAGACATTTCAAATGTGAGGGCTACAGCTGCCACCTGCCAAATGTCTACCCGTGAGTTGTGACGGCGAAACAAGAAAACAAAACCTCGAAGGTACATTAGAACGTTCCTCGGTTGCCGCGTTATTTCCTCCGTTTCACATTATTTTATTCGTCGGCAACCTTATTATAAATATCAATATATTCGTGAATCGTGGACTTATCATAGAATTAACGAACAATGAATGAATAAATAAATGAAAGATCATCAAATTTAAGAACGGTGTTAGTTCGCTGGCGGTGCGAAGGCCCTTTTCTGTCTCTTAACAAAAATCATGTAATAATTATGTTGGGAACTATGATAAGACAGAAATCATATTAGTTTTCAAGGAACCGCCACGTATTTACTACCTTTTATCTTTTGTCGTGTTTAAATAGGTCAAGGTAGAATTATACAGGACTTGGCAGAATTGCAGGTAAGACCTCATTTTGTAACTTGAGTCGTATGGCTATCGTTAATGGTGGTATATTTTACGTAGTACATGCAACTATTTAGGTTCCTACTTTTGTAAGATGGTGTATTTATTTCCATCAGGTAAGAAGAATTTATCAACTTGTAATGTGCAATCAATACATAGCAGTTTAATCATACCAAACAAAAGTCGAGTACAATAAAATTTCTTTAAACCAATATTGTCAGGATCTTAAAATTTTATTAGTATAGAGAAATTTTAATTAACTGATAAATTTAATATTTACTAATAAAAAGGTATTTAATATTCAGAAAACTTGAATTTATTTAAATAGGTAAATGCATGAATATAAAATCATGGTGAAAATAAAGCATATTAAAAAGGTGCAAAGTTTAGGAGAGTGCCGAAAATTATAATTGAAAATCTGATTAAGGTTGGAGTTGAAGATGATACATTACTATAAGAACCGGTGACACGCAAAAAAAAGTAAAGGTAATGTCGACAACCCTTCTTAATTTTTTGGAAAAAATTCACTATAATATTTATTGATTTTATCAATTGAAACTTAACATGGTAGTTCTAAATTCATCAAAATGAACTCTCATATTTGAAAAAAACTCACGGACAACTCTCTATCTGCCCATAATCAAAACTACTTCATTTTGTTCTTACGTGATGTGCCAACTAAACAAAAATTAGACTTGGATATTTTTAAACTATCGTGGTAAAAAAATTGCGAAATAATTTTGGTTTACTTTACGTTTTTTCCAATATCACCTTTTAACTCCCACAAGCTCTCCATCCTCGACTTTTTCCTTGGCTCCGTCTCTCCTTCTCCGCCGTCTCCCAAAAAATAAATAGGTAGAACCTCATGATACGGAGCTGATGGTTCTCGAGGGGCGGAGCGGATGGCGTTGAGGCTCTTGGCCTCGTCGACGGCGGCGGTGGCGGAACCGTCGGGGTCCTTGGCAAAGACGAATATCAGCTGCTTGTTAGGCTTCTTCTTCGTCGGACCGGGTGGTTACGTGGATTGCGTCACTCAGTTTGTCGTGTAGCTCCCATATTTTATCTAGATCCGCCTCCATTTCCTCTGATTCCATCTCCCTTACTCTACCCCTTTTCCTCTTTCATTTAGTTTTTTATTTTTAATGTATTTTCTGTTACTTGAATTTAGGGGAATTAAATTGGGATGGGTGGGGGGACCAGGTTTATTTTTCAATTTTTTCAATAACTTAACAATATCTAAGTCTAATTATTGTTTAGTAAACATATCACCTTGGACAAAATAAGATAATTTTGATTCCGGACAGATGTGCAATTATCTGCGAGATAATTTTAAACCTTATAATCATTTTCTATAAGTTTAGAATCACAAGATGCTAGTTATCAAAATCACAAGATAAAAAAATGATTTTTCCCATTATTTTAATTTACTTTTCAATAAAGTACAAATAATAATAAATCCATATTTGGTAAAATATTATAGTTATCACTTTTGTTTTATGAGACTATTAACCTATGATATTGATTAGACAAATAGATTATTTATTCAAAGGTGTACAAAACAAAATTCTGAACATAATAATTTATGAAATTATTAATTTACAAAACAGACACGTTTTTAAAACCTTAGTATTAAAACGTGTTTGACTTTCATTAAACTTATTTTGCCATCAACTCAAGCACCATAAGTATGTATTTAAGCCGTCGACAAGAATGTCACGTCTCGTCCCTGCGTCTGCAACCAGTAACCACGCGATTTCCGTGCCCGAGGATCAGTCATCTTCAATCATATCATGTCACTTTTGGTTACTTTCATTTCCAAATATCATAATGGAAAAGTATTCCTAGGACCCTTGTGGTTTGACCCGTTCCCAGATAGGTTCTTGAAGTTTAAAACAGCGATAACTGGTCCCCGTGTTTCTAATTTTCACATCTGAGTCCCCCCAATTCGGTTCGATTCGAAAATCCAAAGTCCAATCTCGCAATTCCGGTGACAAAAACGCCGATTGTCGACTCTAGGTGACTCACCAAAGTGTCTACGACATGTAGATACCAGTTTCACATGTTTTCGTCACCTGAATTGCGAGATTGAATTTTGAATTTTTGAATCGAACCGGATCGGGGGGACTCAGATGTGAAAATTGAAAGCACGGGGACCGATTATCGCCTTTTTAAACCTCAAGGACCTATTTGAGAACGGATCAAACCACAAGGGCCCTAAGAGGACTTTTCCCTATCATAATACCATCCGTAATTGTGTTATCCGGGCGATTTTTTCCTTGCGATTTCTCTCTCAACTGTATCATTTTTGATTTTTCACTTGCGCCTCTATCTGCCTTCGCTTCTGCAATTGTGTTTCTGATTTATTTTTAATATAATTATAAATTAATTGAAAAATATTAAAAATAATTTTGTATTAAAAAATGAAAATTTTACAAAACAAAAATATTTGTTAATAATATGAATTACAACAAAAGGTATAAACTACATAATTAACTAAAAAAATAAAAATTATATATAATTACAAATTACATGATTAACTACAACAACCAAGTTGAATTTTTTTTAAACAACACCAATTGAATTATTGGTTAAAAAATAAATTATAAAATTTATAAAAACATAAAAAATTTTGTTCAAATAGAATGGTGTAAAGTGTAATAAAAAATTATTTGTTAAAATAATTTTAATTTTTTTAAAAATAAATAAGAAAAAGCAAAAAAAAAATTAGCATATAACAATCCGCGTGTGCCATGTAGGCGTGATTTCAAGTGGCCTGTAGGGCATAGAACAACCCTCTAGCACGCAGGGCATGGCGCATCACTCATGGGTCAGTCCCTTCACGTCTTTTTACCCATGATAAGTGCGTGCATTGCACATGCCAGGAGCAAAGCCGTGATAACTCTCTGTATGGATGGTTTAATAGACGATCAATACTAACGAGTAATGGACATTCTCTCAAACATGCATTGAAAATGTTGTATGGCTACATTATTTTCAATGTACTCTTTCATTTTTTTTAGTATTATACTCGTATGATCATTGATGATTTATGAGGTTCAGTAATATTAGCATATTTTTTTCTCTCTCGCAAATTTACTATATGATTTTTCTGCAATAAAAATTTACTTATGTCATCAACCACAATTTCGTGAGAATAGGAGTTTTTTGAGGCGAGTAGTAGTAGCTATTAGGTTGAAGTGTTGCAAGATCCTTTTGAGATAAGCTTGGATCATGGATACTTACATTTTTTGGATATACTTTGATTTTTAAAATTTACATGGTGACTTGACATTGCTCTTTCCAAAAAAATAATACCGACGGGGATCACGTTTGGTGTTCTGACGATGAATGGTTTGATTGTATTAATCTAGGCGGCAATGTATTTGATTGACCGTTGGTCCTCTGACGTTGTAAGACGGTCGAATTGGAAGGGAGACCAAAAAATGCAATTCAACGAGGAGAAAACGGAACCGCAGCCAGCTGGCACCCTCGATGATGCTACCCCTAAAAAATAAAGGGAACAGCTTAATTTAGTACTCTACAAAATTTATCATTTTTTGAATTTTTGTTATACAATACTGTTCCAATTAAAATTTTGATATTTGTAAATAATAATTTTTACATAGTATTAGAGGATAATTAGTAAGACTATACGACACGGTTAAAACCAAATATTGCGTACTTTTTGTCCAAAAATAGCAATAACATGACTAAAGAAACTAGTTTGATCAAAGACTCAACGGAGTTGAACAAGAAAATAGGAAAATTTGAATCACCGTAATTTCTTATAAAAAATGACATGTTGTTTGCTCCATTTCATTTTAGAAACACAGTCTCAGTTTCATCAGCCAACGGCCTTCTTAAGTGAGACTTAATACTTACTGACTGACGTGGCATTTTTTCATAAAAAGGATCAAACCGACATCGTTTAACGCGTCCCAGTCTTCCTCCTCCGTTCGAAAAAATCCAAAACATAATAGAAGGGACATCCATGAGAGAGTAGCCTGTCCAGGGTTTGGACCTAGTCTAAGATGTACCTCACAATCTTTTTTTTGTTTTGGAAAATGCAGTGGATCTTTCAAGACATACACGTAATTATAATTAATTTCAAGCAGTTTTTTGAGTTTTCGAAAATATTATCCACAAATAGAGATCTACTATATTTGACTGCATAAGAAAGTTTCGAGAACAATTAACTTAGATGTATTGGCGGTGGAATTTTTACATACCTATGATAAAAGGAACATCAATCAACAAAATTGTGTGAATTCTTAAAAGTAAAAATATTAAGGAATAAAAAAAACGTAGTTAGCCTATTCTATTCGATTAGTCAACAGAGTGTTATCATAATCATTAATTCATATATGGTGAATCAATTCTCCTTCCAATAATTTCAAGGAAAATAATGGAAAAATGATAGAATTTGGGACTCCCATTATGAGTCCATCCCTGTCCCATACATGGACCTAATCTAAAGTTGTACCATTTCAACTGGAATAATTTTGTGGAATAATGCATTTGCTTCTCCAATAACTATGGATTTAGGCAATAGCCTTATCTGCATAATTGGATCACGAGATGCCAATTTCAGAAGTTGCTCCTCCATTCCTGCGTTCACCTTTTAGGTTTTTTTTTAATAGGAAGGGCATAGCCCATATATTAAGATAAATGGCCAATAACAAGTTTACTAAGTGCAAGATCCCCTCTCGGTTTCTTGTGAAGGTGCGATTGCCGGCCTTGTTAAACCCCTACCACAGAAAATGCATTGTAAAGTTTATTTATGCTATGGGGGAACTGGCATCCGTTGAAACTGCATTATATTCGATTATTGTTGTCACATTATGGAGCTCCTGAAGGATTATTTTTGAACGTTAATGAGTATATGAGCTATAATAATAGGATTTGTCAACCACATTAATGTTTGCAACATAAATAATATGTGTTCATTATAATTGTGTATCTCGAGAATATTAGACAATTCTATCTCCACAACTACAGTTTAAGTGCTAACGATTCGCCGCTACAGTAATTGTATTTTTTCCACGTAGATAAACCTACCCAGGGTTCTAACGATCTTTAAGAAAGATATGATAATTATAAAACCATTGGTAGATTATTCTTTGGACGTGACAAGCATCAAATAACACCAAGCTTCTGGATTCTGTTACGTGAGATGAGTAATGGGCTGAATTAGTCTTAGTAAATCCACAAAAAATTATAAGATTGGTAACTATATATATCTTCTGCTAGTGATGTGTTACCATAAGGCACCATTGACTTTCAACCATCCATATCTTATTGAGATCCATTTTAGAGAGGAAAAATGTAGGCGGACCAATGATTAATCATTAATCAAATGAGCACCGAAGTTTAGGCGATTAGTTAAGGTCCGCACGCGTTTTAGGCCAGCAAGGTTTGAGACTTCGGCACGAAGAGCGTGGAAATGCCTATTTTTCCAAATTGGATGGTAATATGATGAATGATCAAAATTCGAGTTATGTCATGTTATTAAAAAAAGATATTTTCTACAAATTTTAAAATTGTTGCATAAATATGAATAATATTCAAAAATTTGTGAAGTATTAAATTCACTTAAGGAACATTTATAGTATAAATTTTAAGAATGGAAAAGACTTGACTGGTAGCATTGTCTTTCAAATAGGATATATCAATATTTATCTATCCAAACTATTTTTTTAAAAATCCAAATTTCTGATTAAAGTAGTAGTTTTTTAATATTATTTTTTACTTTTTGTGGCCAAACGGGCAAGACCCGAGATCACATGTCAACGGTATAGTGCAGTTCACCTGGTAGGTGGTCGTTGGGCTTGGAAGTTTCTTTCTGTGTGTGGTCCCACACAGAGAATCGGGAAAAAAGTGTTGGAAAGTTATAATTTCCGAAGTAAAAAAAAAAAGGAGTGGGCTTCAAAAGAATTCCTTTTTGCTCGTGTATGACATGATAAAATAAATAAGGCCACCTAATTATGGGGCCCAAGTTGGGTTCTTTTCCTCACCGCCACAGATGATTAGTTCGTATCTACGAAACGAATAAACTACATGAAAATTATAAGCGCCTAACACAATGTGCACTCCCAGCTGTATTGATTGAATTATATATCGTTGGTTGTATTCTATTGGCTGCAATGACTAGTCGAGAATCAATTATTATCAAATTTTTTAATATGAATAATTTTCAGATTATGATTGGTTGATTTGCTAAGTTCGAACAGATACATTCTATAAAACTGCATCATTCCATAAAATTGTTCCAGCTGTAACGCTACAACTTATATTAGGTCCATGCTTTGTACGGGGCTTAGACTCTTAGCTGTAGCCCCCAGCTTCGATCATGTTTCTATTATTTTCCTTGAAATCGATACACCTTCTTTATATTTCTTTATTTTTTTTTTGGTGTAATTCTTTATATTTCTTTATTATGTGTCGAACATTGTCTTTTAAAAGACAACTATGTCGAAGTGTAATTTATATTCTCAAATCTTGAACACAAAGACTCTTTTAAGTAAATCATTTTCTTTTATCATTCTTTTTTATAATGTTTTCTTTTCTTTTCTTTTCTTTTATCATTAGAAACAATTGATATAGCAAAAACTGTATATGGGCCGGGTACCAACTTTCTCGACAGCGGGGGGAAAGCCCACAAAAGCCCGGGCCAAATAATGGAAGCGGTTTATGCGCCACAAACAATCATAACGTCTAATGCACTAAAACGTCTATCATGTAAACGTAAATGAAAAAAAGGAAATACTTGTATAATTTAAAAAAAATGAGTATTTGATTGATTTACATATTTTGTAGAATAATATTATTTCGATCAAATTTCCCTATTTTTTGCTAATTTTTATCGACTAACTAATAACTTTCTATACTTATAATCTTTTATGACCGCGATGCTAATAATATATATTTTATTGTACCACCAAGTGATAATATCAAAATTGATAAGAAATTATTTTCTTCTAAATGGAATTTCCAAGCTTCCACCTTGTGTATAACTTCATAAAAATCAGGACCGAGTAGGTGTTTGACAAAAAAATACGGTAAATAACGCTCAAGTCTTCGATGTTTTATTGAAATTCATTTTCAGTCTGAAAAATGAGGAAGCCAATAAGGTACTTGGTACTAGAACTTTAATCATTATTACAACTCGGGAAGATAATTAATTACTTTGGCACAACAACAAATCGAAGGCAGGGCGCCAAAGTGAAACAAGCTCATTATAACTTCAACCATTCTAAGCAAGGGCATAAGCCCCAGCAAAATCTGGAAGGATAGTAGTCTTTTAGATAGACGTCCTTGCTGAAACCGATTATGTAGAAGCTGAACGAACGGTTGCGGTCGTTCATGGTTATGCGGGTCACTGGCACGACAGAGATAGCGTGCCTCTCGCATATGACTCGGGCAGTGGGTGGTACTAGGGGCCTCTCGGCTATAACCTCGGAGGAGAACTTGTTGAGGAAGAACGAGTCAGCAAAAAATGCAGGTGTGCACTGGTATGCCTGAGTGTTGCATAACTGAACTCCTTTGGCCCTATGAAAGACTTCATCAGGAACTGATGCTGCTCCACTTGTTGCGCTCACTTTACGGGTTGATAGTGTCTTCCTGTGAAAAATAACCATGTTTCACCATCAGCTCAGAAGATTACGAGTTACAATGAGGAAGAGAAACCGCAAGTTGTATGAGGTCCCCCATAATGGGCTCAAATGAACACCTTTTCTTTTTGACACGATAGTAGTTCTTTTCACCAGTGCCACATGGTTTGTTAAGAATCAAACAATTCTAAAGTAACATGGAACTTATGATTAATAAGGTTCATTGAGAGTTTCCAGATCCTGAAAACTACTAGAAATGAAATTATGCTGTTCCTTAGGCCAATTCAACATAACTAAAAGAGGAAGTTGCTTCAGCTTCACTGCTCAAAATATGCAAAAGATGGTTTGATCAGAATCAGCAGGTAAGCTGGAATTGAAACAACACTCAGACAACAGCTCATTCATTTTGAAAAAAGCAAACCAAATGGGCCAGGAAAGGGTTATATTAGCATAATGAAGCATGCTTACCATCGCACAATAGCTATATGGCGGGTCAACAAAGAGCCACTTCCCTGACAATTGTTGCATTTTACTAGTCCGCGAGATCCACAAGTTGCACACGGAATCTTTCCCTTGCCATCACAGTTTTTGCATCTGGTATAGAGATAGCACAAAAGCATAAGATGATTAATTCCCATTTTCGAAACATCCCCAGTGAAATTAAAGTTCAACTAAAGGAATTTGACAAAGCCACCAACACTGCATATGCTTAGACTACAGCATCCCAACAGTATGAAAAAAGATAAGCAATAAATGTTGCATCCTAAATAACTGGATTTGGCAATTTGTAGCCAGCGTGTGGCACAAGATCCACATAGCGGCTACGTTGTCCTTAAATGGATGGAATAGCTGTTTGCTACTGGAAATGAATTAGACTATTGTCAAACATAACAGTAGAGAAACTAGCTTACACCGAGTCAGAACCATCTCTGTGAGCGAGCAAACCTCTCCCATAGCATGCTGGACACTGTAACATTTGATTCTCCTTATAAAATCCAGGCTCTTGGTTGGCATTGCACGCAACGCAAACAATATCGCCCCTCCCAGCACAAACTTCACATTCACGAATGAGGTAGACATCAATGAAATAATATACATATTTGGTGAGAATATACCCGAATAGGAAGATGAACTTTTAAATGCACCAACTAATGCGTGGGAAACATGAATATGCAAATTTATAAGATTCACGATCCTTACCTGTGCATTTCGCAACAACTTCTGAACGAGGAACTTTAACTCGAGTTTCCTTCTGAGGAACAAACAGCGCAGGGAAATCCGACCTAAGATCCAATTCCCAAACTCCAAGCTCAGGGCCCTTCCCATCCAGGTCGCCACCAAGATAGGGTTCAGTTTCAGACACGACTTCTCTCTCCTCTACAAAAGTCTCCAAAGTACCAACATACACGTTGCAGTCTTCAATTGCTTGGATCTTCCAAGTTCGAGCTGGACGACTTCCCCAACAGCATCTGTGCCCGACATGGTCAATGAGCAACTCTCGTATCTCAACCTCATCCAGTACTTGCCTGTATACACACAACAAGTCGACGGGGATGCAACCCTAATTAAAAAAAAGTACAATCTTGGCGAGAATCACGAAAAGGAAAGCCTCGTATAAAGGAAAATCGTACTCACCGACCAAACTCGTTGACATTCCCACCACCGTAGTCTCCGCCGTACCCGCCCTGGTATACGACAGCCTGGGCTGGAGCATGGTCGTGTGCGTGGTCCCCGGTTAGTTAAACTCCGAAAACAATTAAACAAAACAACGGAAGCGAATTTCGGACAGACGGTACCGTTAGGATCGGGATCGGGGGAGCTGACGAGGGCGGCGTGGAGGGAGGGCGGGTAGTAATCGGAGGTGACCGCGGAGGCTGCCCGGATTTCATCCGCGCTGACCTGGGCACCGTCGAAGGAGGCGCCGGGCAGGGCTGACCCGGTCCGTTGAAGGTACTGGTACGAGCTCACCCTCTCGCTTCCTTTCTCTTTAAAAAAAACACACCAAAACCGTTATTAGTCTCGTAAATCACATGTTAATTAGTTTGAAAGGTATTGACTTTGATTATAAATTACCTGAAAGAAGCGGCTCCTCCATTGGTAATGTGGATCGAGGGAGAATGGGAATTACTCACTCGAGTAGAGAAGCTTTGGTGGAAGGAGAAGGAGACTAATTTATTATTATTATTATTATTTTGTTTAAATAGCTTTTTAATTTAATCGATTTGCCTTCCTCTCTTCCTTAGCCTGTAAGAGTCTTCTCTTGAAAAATAACTTAGCGCCGGGTAGGATGGGCCCACACGTTTAAGCTCGCTCCGATCTGAACGACGCGGGGAAAGCGACGGGATTTGGATTGGCCCAAACAGGTCCCACCGGCCCATAACTGTTTATTTCTCTTGGAAATTGAAACACGTATGCCTCACAAGACTATTGCTAATTAAGTCTCATAAGAGGAATCTTCTCTGGCAAAATTACGATCTTTTACACGAAAAAGTTTGGTGAGGAAATTATGCAAAAATAAAATAAAATTAGCACATCAATACCGTTGATAAAACTTGTGAATCATCATATGCCGACGTATGCCTAGTTTGGAGCATTTGCAACACGATTTGGTAGTAGATACGATGAACTTCGCATGGATGATTTTTTTGGGGTATTTGTGGACGATTCTTGTTATATGGTCAATTTAATAAAGTAGAATGCGACAGAATAAAAAAGAAAAGTTATCATGCAAAAGGGACAATAAAATGATTAATTACTGAGATTAATATAGTAACACATACAATGAAATGCTTCTTATATTAAAAAAATCACCATTTAAAGCATATTCTAGACAGATGACTATTTAGTGTCGTCCATTTCATCTAAACAAACGGACCCTTAATATGGTGAATTCATCTTACAAACCGTACTCGGGCCAGGAAAAAACAGGCCTCGACAGTCCAACACCTTGATTGGGCCTAATGGGCCGCCCAACATCCGCCGGAAAAAATGTAAACCTACTAAGACACTTCACACACTTGCTACAGTTATATATAAATCCACCGAAACTCCGAAGCGGGAGTGGAGCTAGGGTTTTGACCTCGACCACTAAAAATGGTGAAGGGCAGCCAAGGGGAGAACGTCAGGTTCTTCCTCCGGAACCCTTGCCGTCTAACGCCGTCCATTTGAGTCTAACGCCGTCCATTTGAGTCTAACGCCGTCCATTTGAGTCTAACGCCGTCCGTTTGTGTTGTCGTAGGTTGTACACGAGGGGGACGATCTTAGGTTACAAGAGGTCGAAGTCGAACCAGTACCCGAGCACCTCGCTGATACAGATCGAAGGCGTCAACACCAAGGAGGAGGTTGGGTGGTACCTTGGGAAGCGGTTGGCTTACATCTACAAGGGCAAGATTAAGAAGAATGGGACCCACTACCGCGTGATCTGGGGTAAGGTCGCTAGGCCGCACGGTAACTCTGGTGTTGTTCGGGCTAAGTTCACTTCTAACCTCCCGCCTCGCTCCATGGTTCGTATTCTTGTCACTGTGCTGCGCTTCTTTTCGAGAATGTGATTGTAATGTAGGACTGAGTGGATTGGGATTTTACTTTTTCAGGGAAACAGAGTTAGAGTGATGATGTACCCGAGCAATATATGAAGAAGGTACGTGCTCGTAGTTATAGAGATGTCTTCTGGTCGATATGTGCTTGTTCTTGCATGCATTTGGAGACTTGACATGGAACTACTGATTTGTCTTTGTGGATATCGAAAATCGACTTTATTAGTTGTGTTAGCTGGATATTTGATTTTGCCTGTTATTCTTTTTTGGGATGGCTTCTCTGGTGTAAGCATCAATGACGAGTAAACCAAAATGTTATCCTTGCACTATGAGTTCGCAATGAAGATAACCATGGGGAAGTGCGATTCTGAGATGCTTTGACCAGTTCTCTTTTTTTCCTCTTTGTCTTTGTTCTCTTTTTTCTTGCACTTACTGTTTTATATCTTGTTTCATTTTTCATTTGGATCTATGATGTCATCAATACTGCGTTATCTATCTGCAATTGAATTACATTGAAGATGAGTTTACAAGGCTGAGATCCACTTTACTTCTTTCTTCAATACCCTTAACCATTGGTTATTGCATTGTCTTTCTATGTTTAAGAGGCTTAAGTTTATAAGCGTCTTGATGAAAATCATTTTTTACTTCTGCCAGTATATATCAGGTTTTTTTGTTCAAGATCCATGATGCCATAAAAAACTGCGTTATCTGTCTGAAGTCTCCTATTTGGAGCTGAAGAAGCTTTAACTGTCTGAGATCTTGATATTTAGCTGATTTATTCTGCTTCCCTTTTCACCTTTTAGTTATTTTCAACATATAATGTGTATAGTTCTCCAAAGTGCTTATTTTTTGCTGGGTGTTTGGGTTTGATCTCTTCTCCACACAATGGTCATGGAGCTAGATTGACTTAACTAGGCATTGTGAACAGCAAAATATTCATAGCCCTTCAGAGTTTGTTTAAAGAATATTGCTATTCATAAAGATGTTATGTGCAATTTTGCTTATAAAGTTACCTCGCTGATAAAAATTCACTTAAAAAGTTTCCTGTGAGATTTGTTTTACGAAGATCTAAACTTTCTGTTTGTTGCATTTTTCTTGCAGATGTAGGAAGGCCAAGTAGAGCCCTGTTCTGCCATATATTGCCAGCAAGTTTTATGGTTACCATATATATTTGCCTGCCGTACCTAGACTAGATTTTAGAACTCTTTCAAAATCCGGAAAATCCTCCGGATTTTGTATCATGTTTTGGAGTACAAAAGGTTTGTTCCCGTGTGATTCGACTCAAACACCACTAAATTTTGAGGAATTAATTGAGCAGAACACACTCGGGCATCTTCGTGATGCGTCATATTCCTATCTCCACTTTGTTCCCAAAGCACTAGAAATATGTCCTAGTAGACGTCCACCTTCATTACCACCCACCTCACTCCTTGCGTATAACGTGGTATTCTTTTTAAGTGGTCACGCAAGTTACTCGGTCACGTTTAGAATGTTGGGCTGTATTTGTACGTTTCATTTAATTAGATCCCTCGAGACGCATCGTATTCGCTGCATTACACATGTTATGTGGTCTTTAATACCATACCAACAAGATAAACAAAGCAACCTTGTTGTTAATGAGCGTTGACCAACCAAAGGATTCCAGTCTTAGGCGATAGCACAGGAATTCCACGCCGGAGTAGACGCGGCAATACGTAACTGAACCAACTTGGTCCTAATCAAAGATAATATAATTTCTCCATCACCGATTCATCCACGAGTTTTTCTCTAATCGCTATCTTTACCCAAAATTGAATTAGATAAAGATAAGATCAGAACGCAGTGACATGGCGGCTGGTTGGCTTGGCCAACTAGTGGAAGCGGCGAAGGCGTATAAAATGGGCACAGAATATATATTATTGCACACCATTCGCAATAATGACGATCATCCAGGTCCAGTAAGAAAATGAAGACGAGAGAAGAAAATTAAAAAAAAAAAAAAAAGAGAAGAAGAAGCAGAGTGAAGTGAGAGAAAGTGAGGAATTGGATCCAAAAGGAAGCAAGTTGTACCAACTTGGGTTTCCCGAGATTCGCCCATCTCGTATGCCCATAATAAGAATCCATATTTTTTTTGCTTACATACCTACCGTTTAAACATTTATGAGACTGATACATTAATATAAATTAGATAATATTTTAGAATAAAGTTCTCTAAGTTACTGGTCCTATAATCCTATATAGTATTTCCTATATATTACCTTCCCTTTGAACACTTATTTTTCTCTCTCCCCTTCAGACTCCACTTCCTTAAACCCCTCAACAACTGTCTGGACTCTGGAGCTGGATAGACTTTAGGTATCTTCCTTCGGTCTAGTTAGCGGAATGGTGGTCGCCGGCAAATCGGACCTCTCCTTCGCCAGCACTTTCTCCTGCAGCGCTTTCGCTGCCTGTACTGCTGAGGTAAGAGCTATAAAATAATTGCAGGGGAAAAAATTTCTGATGTGGGTCATGGATCTATGGCTTAAAAATCTCTTCTTTTGAGGGATTTGAGTTGCTGGCCAATGCCTGTTAGGGAATTGGGACCTAAAGTCTTCGTCTTTGTTGTTTGAACTGAAACTTTGTGTTATTTTTTTCCCTTGGGAATAGATGAATCATTTGTTTTTGGTGTGGGGATTGATCACAAGCTTTAGTCTTTCTGTTTGATTTGGTGGGGGAATTGATCACAAGGTTTAGATTTTCTTTAGGCAATTTTAGTCAAAAATGTGAGGAATTGTGGCGGTGATATGATCATGGCTATGCACGAATCAAGCGTGGATTAACGACCTGGTTGGCTGGTATCGAGTTTGTACTCAAAGAATTATGAGCATACCCTTGATGGATATAATTTGCATTGCATTTGTGGTCACTTGATTGGGATCATGCTCTTCGGCCAACTCCTAAAAGTATTTTAAGTGAGCGTTCCACCAGACAACTCTTTGGTGTTCCGTTATATTGCGTAGAGTAGTACTAACCTGAGGAAACTGGTGTTTTGACTGTTCAGTGCATTGATTTGCTGTTTCCTGTTTTGATCTTTGAAGTTTAATTCTTGTGCTAGTTACTAGCCTCTACTATGTATTCTTGCTCAACATATGCTTAAATGCAATGCAGATATGTACTATTCCCCTAGACACAGCTAAGGTTAGGCTCCAGCTCCAAAAGAGCCATGTTGCTGGTGATGCTTTGCCGAAATACAGGGGAATGTTGGGCACTGTTGCTACCATTGCTAGGGAAGAAGGTCTAAAATCACTTTGGAAAGGCATCGTACCGGGACTGCACCGTCAATGCGTGTATGGAGGCTTAAGAATAGGGCTTTACGATCCCGTGGGTTTGACCTTCCATTGAACTGCTTAGTTATTTAAGATTTGCTGTTTTACTCTCGATGCCTGACAAATTCCTTTCCACTGATTTGTTTGACAGGTTAAGAACTTTTATGTGGGCAAGGATCATGTTGGAGACGTTCCCTTGTCTAAGAAAATTCTCGCTGCTCTTACGACTGGTGAGCTGTTCTTAATCTACTATTGGTCATGTTTCATTCATTTGCATATATATATATATTTTTGTTATTGTTTGAAGTCTTCTGTAGAATCTTTCATAACTTTCCCGTTCGATATTGCCTTATAACTTCTTGAACATATACATCTCACCCTAACAGGTGCAGTAGGAATATCCATTGCAAACCCAACAGATCTTGTGAAAGTAAGGCTCCAAGCCGAAGGAAAATTGCCGCCTGGCGTGCCTCGGCGTTATACTGGAGCTATGAATGCTTATTCAACAATTGTGAAACAGGTTATCTCTATGCCTGGACGGAGAAATTTTTTAAGAGATCCTGAAGGATGTTATCTGTCAGAAGCCTATGTTGTCCGTATATTGTTAAGCAGACGAGTGATTTAACTGCTTTACCTGATTTATTGACTTTTAGGAAGGGTTTACCTCCCTATGGAAAGGGGTTGGACCCAACATAACCCGGAATGCTATCATCAATGCTGCTGAACTAGCTAGTTATGATCAAGTGAAGGAGGTGATTCCAGCTTTTGACAATCTCCATTTTTTTTTTTTGTTATCTCAAGCTCTTACTCATACGATCTTTTGAATGATGCATCACTGTGCAGACAATTCTGAAGATCCCGGGATTCAAGGACAACATTGTCACCCATCTTCTAGCTGGTTTAGGAGCAGGATTCTTCGCTGTTTGTATCGGTTCCCCTGTTGATGTGGTATGTCCATGCTACTCTTTGATATGACCCCTTGTTGCGTTATATCAATATCGTTGTGGCTTACATTGTTACTTCCTCTCTTATGTCTCACACGGTCAGGCAAATCCTCTAAGTATCTGTTTCGCTTGCAGGTCAAGTCGAGAATGATGGGGGATCCTTCTTACAAAAGCACTGTTGATTGTTTTGTCAAAACCTTGAAGAATGACGTATGTTTCTTATCATGCTATTGCCACATTGACTGAGAAGTTCTTTGTTAGATGCATTATAACAGCATTGCTAAACCATGTGATATAAACTAACCGGAATATTCGATCACATTGGATAACGTTTGCAGGGGCCACTAGCTTTCTACAAAGGCTTCATTCCAAATTTCGGGCGGCTAGGATCTTGGAACGTCATCATGTTCCTAACTCTAGAGCAGGTACGTACCACTATTCCGTTCTTCTCCGCTCTTCGGCGTCTGTTTCTCAAAGAAACTTGGTAGCACATCTTCTCAACTGTTTCGCCCATTTTATGGCAGGCCAAGAAGTTCGTAAGGGAGCTCGAGTCACCGAAGAAATGATCAACTTGGAATGGTGAACCATTAGGCTACTACTATTTCCCTAACAGTGTAGCCATCTGCCGAATAAGTTAGCTGAGGTGATCCTGCAGGAACTCGAAAGGGTCTCCAGTAAGAAGCGGCGTTTCTGATTCTCTCTGATATAAACTTGTGAACTATATAACCTGGTACCGGAAAAATCAAACATAGGATTAGAAATAAAGCGCCTAAACCGCGCTCAATTTGAGTTCAACATTTGCTCAACGATTGTTTCTCAACTAAAAACATTAAATTTGATTACCGAAAATGCAATTGCACTAAAGTTATATAGAGGGAGGTTTATCTAGGTTGGATCTGTTCATTAACATGTATGTAATAATAACGTCTAAAATATGTTAGGATCGTCTTGGAGGATAAAATGGTTTATTTAGTTATGATAAAATGGTTTGAAGAAAAAATGTGTTGAATAAAATAATCTATGATAAAATGTTATATCAAGCATAGTTTTCAAAATCGGACCGGAGATCGACATGGTAGGCTGGCCAATTTCTGGTCGGACCGGTCGGACCAATTTTTTTTTAAAAAAACTCTATTTTTTTGAAATATATATAGGTATATAGATAAAAAATTTATGTAATAAATTAATAATAACATATAATCATACTATATTTTATAAAATATCCCAAATAAAGTATCCATACGAATATTTAATCTCGAATCGAAAAAAATAAACCAGATAATATTTTTCGGTCGAACAGCCCGGTTTTCCGGTCGAACCGTCTGGTTTGACCAAGAAATCCCAAAAATTCCCTGGTTAGTAAGGTACTCGGTCGGATTATCAATTTCTGACCGGTGAAGTATCCGATTTGTCGGACCGCCGATTTATAAACAATTATATCCAGCACCTATCCAAAATATTATAATAAAAGCTTCATCCAAGACCCTTTTTGAAATGGGCTTATATGATTAAATCTGGTAGCGCTTTATTAGACTTGGTGGTCATATTCAATTTTAAATTTTGATCAATTAATTAATTTTTAGGTGAAAAGGATGGAGTCATGCTCCTATATAAATTAATTAAATAAAAATGCCTCAGTATAACAAAAGGGAGAGGAATACCCATAACCATATCTACTACAACTACCCATATTACTACGATCAATGATCTCGGAAGAGAAATTCTCTTTTACCTCGATAAAATTCTTTAACGAGAAACTTTTGAGAAAAATTCGTAGATGGAAAAAACACTTTGATATCGCATGTGAATCTTGTATATCATCATTATTAGTTGCACGAGTATATAAACTCCTCGCAAATCCTCAAGATACACACCTCCATACAAAAAATCCAGGGGAGTCAGAAATAACATATTGAGCCCAGCCCAATTTCATATTGGGCCTACATCACTCTAAAGTATGAGCCCAAACCAATAAACAACCCGCATTTCCTTTTCTACCCTTCCCGGTCCGCCCCTTTCCCTTTTCCCCGACTTTTTGGTCTTCCTCTCTCTCCAGGAGAAAAACAAAGAAGGGAACTCCCTCAAGAGGAATACCCAATAACCGACGCCGTTTTAAAGTGTTTGGACGCAAAGAAACAAACGCGTATTGCAATGCTTCAGATTCGTCTAAGCAAGCAACCGGCGGATACCGGGGGGCCGCTGAAACCCTCACCGGCCGAGACGGTAACCGTCGCGTGCCCCGCCCACCTCGTCCTCGCCGATCTCCCGGTTGCCAAGGGAATCGGCGCCGCTAACGCCGCCACTTCGTTCAAGAACGTCGGGCGCCGGTCTCGCCGCGTGCTCGGGGAGCGTGTCCACTTCTGCGTCCGCTGCGACTTCCCTATCGCCATCTACGGTCGCCTGGTAACTGCTTTTCAATAATTACAAAACAAAATCAGCAATTATATGCTCCGTTTATAAAGTCGTCAAAATAAATTATTTTTTGCTAGAGATTATTTGCTGCGTTTTTTTTCTTTCTGTTTTCTGTTTGAACTCTTCTTGAGCGTTTGAGCTACCAGTGTTGAGAGATGCCTGGTCTAACTGTTTATTGTGTTTCGGTTAATTGCAGAGCCCGTGCGATCACGCCTTTTGTCTTGATTGCGCTAGGAGTGATTCAATCTGCTATATGTAAGAAGCTCCTTATTTACTTTTTGTTCATTTTCATTTGAAAATGTTTAATATGGCACCTATTGTGCTAGCCGTTTAAATAGCGTAGAAATGAACTTAGTGTATCAGCTTCAAATGCTAGGCTAATGCCTCATTGGTTCCGCTCTTAACCTAGTGTATAGGAAGAGTCTATTTCATTATAAATTATTGCTAGTATTGGGAAATCGTGCTTGTCCCTCGGATAGAACCTGCTTTGATGTTATTTAGTCTTCATATCCAACCCAATACCGACCCAACAACTTCTCATGCATTATTCACCCTGCAATACCTAGTCATCCTCAAGAATTTTTAGTGACCATTGGGATGTTCTGTTGTTTTAGTCTTCCACAAGTGGTTGTGCAGTCTTATGCTATTGGATGTTGAGGTCTTGATGCTTTTACCTTCTGCCAAATACAGCTGCGATGAAGGCATTCAGAAGATACAGACTATCAAAATGATGGAGGGGATTTTCATCTGTGCAGCCCCTCATTGTCTCAAGTCTTTTCTCAAGAGGGAAGATTTCACGTCGCATATTCATGCCAGTCATTCCCACTTGCTTCAGCCTAACGGAGCGAGGGAGGATGGTAATGAGTCCGACGTGCAGGGTGCCAAACCTGCTGCTCTGGATGTAGCTACACGAGCTCCTCCAAGGACATTGATTTCCCCTGGTTCTAATTCGCAGAATTTCGATGGTGACGAAAAAGGCCGTCGCCCGCTGCCTCTTCAAAGGCCAATGATGCCATCCAAGCAACCATTGTTCGGGCAACTTCCACACTTCCAGCCAGACAACCAGCTTGAGAGCAATCATCCCTCAGGCTTCGATCGGCCTGTCCTCTCAAATCAGTTCCAAATGCAGCAAGAATCCGGTCAGTTCCCAGATAAAATGCATGATGGGCCTAACTCCGAATACCCGCCTATGCATGCAGGCCAGCCCCCAAATTTTGTCATGCCGATGAATCCAATGGCTCCTCAATTCGGAATCCCTCCTTTCAATCCGGAGGCTGGGCAGGGTTTCTACGGTTCCCAATATGAGATGGGCCAGATGGCTAGACCAGACACGGCACCGGAAGGTCCAGATCAAGGCTCTATGCTGGGCTTTCCACCCGGTCCTGCAGTAGGCATGAATTTTATGGGAAATTATCCACATCCCTGGAATGCTGGAGCTGCACAAGGAGGACAGGTTATGGGAGATGGGTTCGGAAACATGCAAGATTCTCATGGAAATATGCCGTTTTATCAAGGTGATTATGGACGCAGTCCAGGGGTTCCTCCCTTGGCAGCTCTTCCCCCAGGACCTCCACTCTCTGGCAACAAGAGCATGGACGGCGGGCCAGGTAGTAATTCCATGGATCCAAGGGACGGGAGAGGAATCTCGACATCACAGCCGTTTCAGCATCCGCCACCTCCGCCTCAATCATCTCATTCATCACAGTCCCAGCGAAGCAGACACTTCCACAGTGATAGGGGCCATGATGGGCAGGGTTACGGATGGCAGCATGAAAACCGCGACGGATTTGGAAGTGGTCAAGACTAGAGACATTGCTTGCTTGCTTTGCAGCACCTTATGAGTTGGAAACTCTCATTCTTCTGTTTCGCTCGATCTTTTAGATCAGGTGAAAATTTTGAGTTCTCCATTTCGTGCTATATATATGTCCTGTCTAAAAAGTGCCCGTTCCTTTTCCCATTTCCTAGTTTATTTCCTTCTTCGGGTAAGATAGGTTGCTCCTGATGTATCCTTGTCTCATAACATCATCCTTAAGCATATGATTCATTATCTGAAGAAATATTGCCCGTTAAATCTTCAAACTTGTTGCCTTTTTTACTTTTCATATATCTGAAAAAGTTGCAATAGCGTATGCACGTCAACGAGTAATTATACTGTGGGTCATGAATATATCGAATAGTTTAATTCGTATACAACATATCAAGTAGTAAACTTGGAACAAACTTGGAGAATCCATCACAAAACTAGGAAATTGTAAAATCCTTGAGTGGTCAAATCGAACGTTTTCAATTTATAAACCGACCGATGAATCCTCGTGCGGTGCGATGTACCATTGACAAGCGTCAAATCTGTGTATACTGAAGCACCTGTTTCTTAAAAATGGTTCTTCAAAGAGAACGTAATGGAAAAAATAATTTAATCCGTTAGATTACATGTCTATCACAATGCCGCTTTGTCGTCGGCATTCGTGTTCTTGTTCGGCGGGTTACTCGTTTCGGCACTAGTCATGGGTTTGGAAGAATCCACAAGGCTGGCAGCTATGGCAGCCTTGAGGTCTTCGTCCTCCGTGTCGGAAAGTGAAAAGAGATCGTCATATGGGTCAGGAAACTGTTTGATTGTCTGACTGATTCTCTGTGGACCCTTGGATGAACTGCACGATTTAGTGATCCTCGCTGCATCGTCGGGGGAAAGCCACTGACCATAGCCGTTAGAGGACTCGGAGGAGATTGGAAACTCGTTTGGGAAGTTCCCCCTAACAATGAAAATGCTCCAGCCTGAACTTTTCAAGGAGTCCAGATAAGCTGCAAGATAGAACTTAGACAGATGCTGAGGAGCTGGATAAAGACTGTCAAAGTTGTACCACTCTCCGTTCACTTTCCTTATGCAGAACCAGTGGTCATGGAGATGACAAATAAATGCATTTTCGAGATCGGGATCATTTTGTGCTGGCTCGGCTTCTGGACTGTCCATGCGAATGATAGCCAAATCCCAAACAGCAAGAGCCTTCTGCAAAACCTGCAAGACGGAAAAGCTCAATTCACATCCACTACCGCAAATGTTGCAAGTCCACATACACGACTAGCACGTCAGTGGGAGGCAAACAAATCCTCCAAAAACAATGGTTCATTTGCATTCAAATGGACAAAATGACGATCAAGATGGATGGCAATCTAATGCCCATTTAAGCAAGAATATTCTTCACATAAAAACTCTTATCCATTTAGATCGTGCCTGCGTCTGATCTTCCAGGTCCTTCCACAACAAGAAATGCCATAGTGACTACCACGCCAATGGTGGTGGAATTCCATAACTTACAAATAAATTCATCATACACGCCTACGCAGAATTACTACAACATTTCTTGAGAACTTATCAAGATTAAGAACTCCTGGGGAAAATGATCACCAATACTCCAGCAAGTAGACTATTACTAACACTTCAGCATTGCCACCACAATCATACTTTTAGTCCGTGCGGGTTTATACAATACACCGCCCCTTTTATGTCCACCCACCTATCAGGTAAACCTCCGAACCAGAAACGGAGATTCATTAATAACCAAACTTTAGGTCAAAATCGCGCACAACCGATCCAACAAAAGTCAAGCATATCCACTCAGGTTCATACAACATAACACCACAGGCCAGCGCTTTAATAAATCATCGACCACCACTAGCCAACAACCAAATACTCGATAATTACCAAATTACCTCCCCGTGCGGGGAAAAGGCGGGTTGGGGGGAATACCTGGATGCTGAAATCGCCGCCGAGGGAGACGTTGTGGGAGTCGCCGGTGAGGAAGGCGCCGGAGAGGACCTGGCGCTCCTGGGAGTCGAGATCGGAGGCGAGGGCGGCGAGATCCAGCTCGGAGAAGAAGGGACCCTGAAGCACGGTGTTGACGCAGTGGACGGCGCACAGCTGGGACTCCTGCACCTCGTGGTACAGCATCCCCCCGTTGCTACTGCTCCCGCTCCTCCCTTCTTCCATTTTACTTGCTTACAATTATTTCTCTTCAATAATAATATTTATTATTATTATTCTGCGAGAAACCCTAAATTCGATTTGGGGTTCGTTATGGCGGAGGGCTACGCGAGATGGGGCGGGCGGTGGGATTTTCTGGAGTGGGGAAGAAGGAAGAAATACTGTCGGGTTTTGGTGGGGATTTGTGAATTTGTTTCATACACGTGTCGGATCGGGGAGGGGGCAGAGCTACCCCAGCAATATTGCTGAAAATTTACGTTTCTGTGATTCGGTAAATCTTTTAGATCTATTGAATTTTGTAAATTTAACTCTCCTTTAAATATTATTACAACTTGGAATAAGAAGTTGATCATCTGAAATCTTACCGTTTCGTGACAACCATATAAATTTTTTTAAATAAGGTTGGATTTGGCCATTGATGTTATTATATTTGTCTTGGATGATAAAATGAATTGCACAATTATAATAAAATATTGGGCAAATTATCCTCTATTCCCTAATTTTCATCGAATTCTTCTATCGGGTCCTTTCTTTCTCTTAAATGATTTAGCCGTCCCTGTATTTTGAAAAAATATTGGTCTCGGGTCCTAGTTGACTTACGTTCCCATTTTTTCATTTTTTTGTCATGTGAAATGATTATTTTACCCTTTACAAAAAAGACAAAAATAAGATAAAATTTGTTGTTTTATGAAGGGTAAAATAGTTATTTCACATAAAAAATTAAAAAAAAGAGACTGATTTGGTCGGTGGGGACTCTAGACAAACATTTTTAAATAAAACATGGATGGTTTACTCATTTATGAAAAAGGAAGGACCCGATAGGAAAATTATGTTAAGTCTAACGACTAGTGGGTAATTTTCCATAAAATATTTTTATAGGATTGTCCCAAAACATTGGGACTATAATGGATCCAATGAGTATTATTTTACTTTCGGTTCTGATTAATGTTAAAAAAATTATTTTATATTTGAAGAGATGGGCTAATTTTTTTAGTCATTTACTTAAAAAATATCATCCATGAGATCCGAGATTATAATAATAATCATAAATATAGACTTTGGATTTAGTAAGAAAATTATATAATTATCAGAATATATTTGACTATACCTTAAATTTTTATATATAATTATCCCTAAAATATTACATCAAATAAACTATGAATGACCGGTCTCAGAACAGATTTCCAAAACCAAATCTGTTCCGTTGATAATGCCTCTGGTTCAGTAGTTTTAGTTCTTCCCAGTAATTTTATCCATCCTTTGAATACTCCTCGAATAAAAAAAATTGGGATAAGAATTGTTGTTAACCCAAAATGAAGTAAAGTATCGAATTATGCCTTTCTTCATCCCAAGTTTTTTCCGGTTTATGTTCTTTATGTAGTATTAGATATAAGCATCTGGGTTAACGAAAATGTGCATAAATCCTAGCTGCATTGTTCCTCCGATGGTCTCTCGTCATTACAGCTCCAGCTCGTCCATTCAGACAAGCAGGTCGTAGTGATTCTTACCACTGTAGAGTAGCCTCACAACTTTCCTGGCTTTCTTATTTCCACAAAACTCGGTTCCGTACTCTTGAATGGGGATGAAACCTGACCCCCAACCGCCCCGCGAATGCTGCATCCATCAAGGTAAGTTCCCATACTAGAGCAATAACAAGAAGAGCATAGACTTGACGACATCAATCGAGCCAACTACCATCTAAGGGTCGATAACAAGCACCAATAGAGCCATCACTGCAATCTCTTTCATTTACTAACAACCGTGCTTATACAAGAAAGATGATTGAAAGCTGAGGAAAAAATCAGTTAAGCTTAGTTAGACATTGAAGAGAGATTGTACCTCGTGCGCTGGTATGTAAACGGTAATTGGCTGACTATATAATTTCGACAACACCTGATCCAACACAAAAGGGGAATCGGTCAGCATGCATGAGATCTCCAAAACACATATTATCATGTGCAGTAAGCAGTCTTTATTTCATAGCCAGAGGCCAGTACTAAGCCTAACAGGGAAGTTTACTTGGCACATCTAGCTGATAAGCTAAAAGAACGACAGACAGCTATCTGTAACCAATCCAACGATAGTCGTCTCGATAAATCCGTAAAACACAATGCTGACCAGAACCATCAGCATTGCCGGCACCAGGCGGCACCCGGGGTCGAAACCCCATAACCGCACAATCAGAAGGGAAAAAAGAGAGTAAAGTTTTTCAGACAAAAGTACTGACCAGCAGCTCCGGTTCTCCTCCCCAGAAATCCGGGCGCCCAATACGTTGGCAGTACCTTTAGCAACAAATAGGAACGTCAGCTCCAATGGAAAAGCAACCAAGGTTCGAATCCGATGGGTTGGGGGTTCCGGAACTACACAAAAAAGAAACAGACCGTCTCAAAGGTTCATCCAAAGTAATTGCGAGCAATGCGAGTTCGTGCTGCCGTCTTTCTTCCTCGCCGTTACACAGAACCTCTTTCACAGCCATTCTCAGGTTATCTGCACGATTCCTACTCCATCAAAACCTCCCATTCAAGAAGAAGAAGAAGAAGAAGTAAATTAATTAATAAATAAATTACCTGCTTCGTCTCTCTCCTCCCGCGGACCAAGCGCGAGTCCCTTATTAAGCGCCATCCCTTTCACCTGCAAAAAAAATCCCAGTCAATCATTTACCGAGTTATGGAGATAAGAGCGAGGCAGTAGAAAACCCTACGAGAGCGCGGAACATGCAGCGGCCGTCTCCGGTGACCTTGCGGACCTTGAATTGCTCGGAGGCCTTGTTCATCGCCGGGGGAGGAGCGGTTCTGGCGAAGAAGAGATGGGGTTTGGAGGCGAAGAAAGGGAGCGGGGAAGCGGGGAGGAGCTCGAATCGGGCGGCCCCATTCCTTAACTTGTCGAGGATGCTCCCTTTCTCCTCGTCTTCGATGGCGATGAACCGGGACACCGCATTCGCCTTCTCCATGTTTGGGGTTTTAGCCTATTTTACGAATTCCGACGATTTCCCCTTCTTCGCAACTGGACGGGTGGAGAGGAAGATAAATTTACAAGCTTGTTTAGTCACATTACTTTTGTTATTTTTCTTATGTTGAATTAGCAGCTCCGTTGTAGTCTAGTTGGTCAGGATATCCGGCTCTCACCCGGAAGACCCGGGTTCAAGTCCCGGCAACGGAACTTTTTGTATGTTTTTTCATGGAATCTTGGATAGAAAAAACTGTTTATAACCAGCTATTAATTAATTAAAAGATTGAGTTTGTACTTAATGTACTAAATTAAGTTGTCTACTTATCATTTGCTTCAAAAGAATCAAAGTCAACATAGTTCTATTTTGGAACTTGTCTTCTAAAGGACAAATGACTCATTTTTTTTTCATTATGGATTGGAATAATGACATTAACAACTATCTATTTTTCTCTATTTTTGAACTTTTTTCATCTTTTATATATGTAATTCGACGAATATTTTATGATTCGACAAATGATTTGACGAATTGACGAATTATGATTTTATCAATTCATATTCAATTCATCTTTGGACGAATTCGAATCCGAATTAGTATTCATTTGAACCGAATTGAATTCGAATTGAATTTTTTACGAATTGAATCGAATCGATTTTGAATTGGATGCGATTCATGGTCGCCCCTAGGTGAGATCGACTTGTGAAATTGACTTTTTTTTAAATCTACTTTTTCTTTTTTTTTTTCCTTTTTTAATTGATGCTGGTTGTCGCAAAAAAAAATTGACTGGCGGGTGCCGGAGATGATGAATGGTCGCCGGAGGGACGGTAGGAGACGCGTATAGGGATATACTAGTAATTTCCTAGAAATGTTTTTTGTATAGATCCGATAATATAGTAATAACTAAACTACAAATACTCAATAATTAGTATGAAAACTACAAATCTATTTGACTATATTATTGGGTCTAACATTTATTTCATTTAACAAAAAGAGTATGCATAGTTATCATGGCTCACTTTTCAAAACGATGTCTCTTAACGTCCTTGTCGTGACTAGTTAAAACTCGTCAAAATTTTGAGGAAGAAATTACTATAGCGTAATTATAATATTGATCCTAATAATTGTTGTGATCTGTCCATATGAGTTTACGAATTATCATTTATTACGTTGTTACTGGTTTCTTTTATGTTATTAGTCATCGTTGATGGCGTCATTGGACACCCAGTTTTCGTCCTAGTTATTGGATCACACATAGGAGGACCGATGTTTGTCCCGCTGTCTGGGTGCCTCTCATGCAAATGAGAACAACAATTAGCAGACAATTGTGACGTTCGTGAAATTCCATGGACAACGATTAAAGGTTTGGGATGTCCCAGTCGAAGAATGATCTGGTGAATTAGAAAATCTGAAAGCTAAGTTCCTGGTAAATTTTTATATCAAAGACATTGTCAAGATATGAACATTAAACTTTCTATATTTAGACATTTTATATCATCAAACTACATTTTTTTTGGATCTTCTTGATATTCATCGGTCATGGATTAAACCCTTTACTTTTCTCGAATAATAAATATGTTGTACTGACAAGGCCAAATGTTATTTGAAAATAATTATATAATTAACGAAATGAAAACAAAGTCCCTCGATATTTGGCACCCACGAAGCAAGAAATAACGGCTATAATCCATGGTGGCCAACCCTAGGAAAAGAAACATCGATGCCATCGAATCCAGCCACACGTGCGACGGAGACTGCCCACGTGCCAAGTATCAAGAGCTTTTAAAGTCCTTTCCAACACGGCACTTGGCTCACTTCTAAAAAAAGAAAAAAAAATTCTAAAAAAACACAACACTTGGGTTTTATTATATTTATTATTATTAATTTGTTATTGAGCAGAACTCGACATTTGTCCAGAAAAGGGACCCGGTGTCTCGTGTCTTCGACTGGAAAGAGTTAAAATTTATATCCATCCCTTGAACTTTTATCCAGAGTCCGTCCAGACACAGATCTTTGATTTCTTTCAACATTGGGACATTTAGCAGCAAAAAGTGGAGTCTGAGTGTAGCTTTCACCATTAATGTCACACCAAACAAGTTGAAGCCCGACTCTAACTACTAACATTTTTTGTGTAAATCAATGAATATTTAGATTAACTTTAATCAACTAAGAATCTCAAGTTCAATTGATAAAAAACATAATGTTGTTAAATAAGTGTAGGGGAAAATTATTATCGTTCAAAAATTATAATTGATTGAAACTTGAATTAGTCAATTTAGATGGTATATAAAAACATACTATTTTATAAAATTTTCAGGCTCACGTTTTGTGGCTAAATGGTACACATGACTTTGTATTTCAACTGCATACTATTTTTTTTAAATGATATCTAAACCTAATCTTTGTAAAAAAAAATTAATTGAAATTATACAAAGTTAAATTAATATTGCAAATAGGCATTCGTCAAGAACACCACCGTGGATGGCGGCAGAGAGCGAGACTGGGCCTTCACTATACTTTCGGAGTCCAGTACTGTCTCAGATGCCGATATTACTTCGGATTTGTTATTTTTTTCACTTAACCACGCGGTTGTACGTGGAAATATGATTATATGAGACTATTTAATAGAAGGACAATGCCATCCAGCTTAACTCTGGAGTGTTAATGTTGAAAGAGAATAACGTTCGCATATAATCCGATGGTTAAAATCTACAATTGATTTTCATGCTTTGTTTCGGACGATTTTTTTAATAAGTAATTAATGTTTGATAGACATTGTACTAACAATTCCAATATTTAGTTAATTAGTTCTTAAATTTTGAGAACAAATTCATTAATCACTAAATTTTCATCTCAAAAACACGTGAGAGTACAAAAATAAACCCCATTAAAAAAAAATTCAAAGTAAAAAAATCCACACAAACCATTAAAATTAGAAGTCTTAAACTTGCAGCAATTAACTCATCTATTCAATATAAAATCTATCAAAGACAATGCAAGTGTGAAAAGACAAAAACGAATCTGATTTTAAATTTATATTGAAAATGTTCGAATCCTACTACTACGAGTAAAGAGAGCGTGAAGTTACGGAGTTTAGCAGATATTCAAAGAGAGCGTTGGAAATAAAGATCACTCGCCAACGGTTTACCAAGTGTCGGGGCAAAGTCCGTAAAGGGCATATCGGTCGCCGGTGAAGTATCAAGTAATTGTTAAGGGCAAGAAGCGGCATATGTTGCCGCAATATTTGACGTATGCACAGAGGAAGTCGACGTACGCGCTTCTAAGGAACCGGGGAGTTCAGCATACACGATAGCGCGAGCTAGTAAGTGAAAAAGGCAGGCGCGGACAAAAACAGTTGAGTTTATTTCACAATCTATCTCGATTAGGGTTTAGCTTCACTTATGAATACACATATACCTTATTGTAATTGTGTGTGAACAAAAACTGTGAGTGAAGCACAAAAAGAAAAAAAGTTATTAATTTTTTTTTTTGGCTTGACATATTTTGGGACGTAGTCATTCTTGATAAACTGAGTGACAAAATTTTGGGTAATTAATCAAAGGGGGGTTCCCTTAAAAATGAATTGCCAAAATGGGGTCCTCGGGAAATCAATTCTCTGTCTCGGGTCGGTACAAAATCGCATCTGTTAACGCGATTTTGAAACGCACGAAATCGCATATTTTTCTGCGATTTTGACCCAAAATCGCAACAAAATACGCGATTTTGGACATGATACCGGCTTAGGCTTATCTTGGACTGGGCTCGGCTCAAATTCTACCCAAACCCGTTCCCGCAAAAAAAGACGCGGTCTTGGACTCGGCTTCGCCGGGATTCTAAACAGGAATATGATATTTAAAATATTGGTTTCTGACTAAAGGAAAAGTTTCTCCGAATCAAAGGATTAAATTTTTTAAGAAAATTTTTAACTGAGGCCTATTTTGTTTATATTGTTCCTTTATTATTTAAAAAAGCAAATTTATTTGCTGTTTTGTGATTTTAATTTTTTTTTGGATTTGGTTGCCATAAATGATTGGATTTTTTTATAAAAAAGGAAATTTGAATGTCCCACTTATTTTTAAAATTATGTAATCCAAATATAAAAAATGATATTTTTGAAAATTGATTCATGATTTTAAGTCGAGCCCAGTCCAAGATGAGCCTAAGCCGGTATCATGTCCAAAATCGCATATTATGTTGCGATTTTGGGTCAAAATCGCAGAAAAATATGCGATTTCGTGCGTTTCAAAATCGCATTAACAGATGCGATTTTGTACCGACCCCAGACAGGGAATTGATTTCCCAAGGACCCCATTTTGGCAATTCATTTTTAAAGGAACCCCCTCTGGTTAATTACCCCAAAATTTTATATACTTTTTCTTTTTTATCGTTGCGTTCTTCTTGATTGCTGACTCGTTATTTATCATTTTAGCAAATGTGCTACGTAAAAGTAGCCAATTTATTCGCACATCAACGTTGCAATTCTCTTGATTGGATTGAGTTATAATGATACGTATTCAAATGGTACAGATTAAATGACACACAGATTTTTTATGAAAAAAATAAGTAATCATGGGACCAAAATGAAAAAAATCTACAAGGGCCAATATCGCATAAAAAATTATCATTGTCGCAAAAAAAAAATATATACGAAATTACACATGGTGGGGTTTTTAAAAAAAACCAAAATTTACAAGAGCAAAATAAAAAAAATTCACACATATCGTTATCAGATAAAAAAATGTCATTCTAAAAAAAAAAATAAAAATCACAAAGATACACATGCCACTATCACATGAACAAAAATTATCAGTATTTTAAGAAGAAAATATCAGTACGGTTCGTCCATATTTTGTATTGTACAAACTGATTTGTATAGTTTGTAATCAATTTATTCAACTTATTTATATATTTAAAAAGTTTTGTTTATAAGTTATTTCTTGAAATGGAGCAATTAAATATATTTCAAATTATTGACAATTTACACGAAAGTTTTAATCAATAAAAGATTTTCTAAAAAATTGATTTCTGAATCTTAAAAAAAAATATAACCCTTCTCTCAATACAACTCGAAACCATTTAATTTTTTATACCAATTTTTTTAAAAAGAAGGACGTACACTATAAAATTACAAATCAACTCCAAAACATACAGACCACTATACATGCACGCGACACTCACTCAAAACTCAAAAGAGAGCACAAGTTCTATATATGCAATACATTATACAGACAGCATACGTACGTACAAAAAACCAATTTATCTTTGACCAAAAAAAAACCAATTTATCTAATTAAACTAAAATTATATCTTAATAGCCTATATACGTAAATAAAGCAAACAAGTGAATGAAATATCCTAACTTAATAATATGTTGAATTTAAACTTTTTGTAACAAATATATAATATTTGTTACAAATTTTTTACAGTATTTTAAAATATTTGCGTGCCATTACCTGAATTATTGGACTCATTATTTGAGATAATTAACGAAAGTTGGGAGTAGTTCATTGATATATGCAAGGCCGGTGTTCGAGTTGGCACCAATCCGTTCAACGGCCAAACCGGAAATAGCTGTGTCCTCTCTCTCTCTCTCTCTCTCTCTCTCTCTCTCTCTCTCTCTCTCTCTCTCTCTCTCTCTCCTATTCTTCCTCCCTCCAAATTCATCCTCGAGAGCCACATTTCCTATTTTACCCCTCCAGGGCCCTCGTAATTTCCCCCCACACTCATCCTTGTCTCATCCGCCTTCCGACTCTTTATCTCTTCCTCTCCATCTCTTTGCTTTCTCGGGTAATTTAATTTGTTCTAGTGAGAAGAGGAATCCGGTGCAATGGCATCGATATCTCCCGTGGCGCTCGCCGGAGCGTCGGATCTTCTGCGGAACTCGACGTCGGGGCTCTTCGGCAGTAGGACGCCCATCGTCGGGGTCTCCGGCAGCCGGAGGGACGTCAGGGTCATGGCCAAGATGAGGAAGGTGAAGAGGAAGAAGGAGCGCCCGTGGCCGGACAACCCGGATCCGAATGCGAAGGGCGGGGTTGGAATCCACCTGTCCTCCTTCAAGCCCCTCAAGGATAGGCCCAAGCCCGCCGTCCTCGCCTTCGAGAAGCCACTTGTCGATCTCGAGAAGAAGATCAAAGACGTGAGTTTTGTCGAATTCGCTCCTCCGTTTTGATTGCTTGAGCTGTGCGTTTTAACTCCGCGTTCCTTTGCAGGTCAAGAAAATGGCTGCTGATACCAATCTGGACTTTACCGAGCAGATTGAAAGGCTCGAGAGGGATTACAACAATGTTCGGTTTTTAGACTATGATGATCGGTTTATTTAATTGCTCCTCCTTGACGTAGAGTGTAGCTTATAGGTTTGTTGGTGAGTAGTTTGTAAAAGCCGAGGTGTTGCTGCGGTTGCTGGTCAGTTGGTAAGAGAGCTGTTATAGGTTCCGGATCAAACCATGTCAGAAGTTTGACTGCGTGTTGCCTCGAACCCTGTCTCTGTGTAATTGTTTTGAATGGGCATCACTTGGCGTGATCTGGAGTCCTGGTATAGAGATTGAATTTTGACAGGAATAGTCTTACTCGATGCTGTGCACTAGTCATTAGGTTGTCTTCTTTGTTTTTGGTTAATGAGTTCCGAGATTTTGATCTTTACCTTTGTGGTTTCTCATCAATGGTTGCAGGCTCTAAATTTTGTGTATCAAAACTTGACCCCCATACAGCGGGTCAATATTGCAAGGCATCCAAACAGGCCTACTTTCCTTGACCACATCTTTAACATGACTGAGAAGGTTATCCTTAACTTCTGCCTGTATTTTTTTCCGTTATGTGGCTAGTTATCATGTTCCCCACACCCCACTTTATACTTAAGTAAATGTGAAGATGATTGTCGAATTTCTATCCTTGATATTCCCAGTTTATCGAGCTTCATGGAGATCGAGGTGGCTACGATGATCCTGCAATTGTTTGTGGTTTAGGAACCATAGATGATAGAACCTACATGTTCATAGGTCAGCAGAAGGGACGGAATTCAAAAGAGAACATGAAGCGTAATTTCGGCATGCCCACTCCCCATGGGTATGTATTGCAACTTTTGTACATGTTGCTCCAAGTATCTAAATTTTCCAAGCAAGCGGATGCTTTTTTTTTCCGTTAACCTCCAACTGGCATGTTTCACTTTAAACAGTTATAGGAAGGCACTCCGTTTTATGCGTTACGCGGATCACCATGGCTTTCCTATTGTAACTTTTGTTGATACACCCGGGGCATTTGCAGACCTGAAATCTGAGCATCTTGGGCAAGTATGTTGCAACGAATGATTTGAACCATAATCCATCCTGGATGTCAACTCAATTGATTTGTTCGTTTATATCCCCATCCTTTTTTTCCAGGGTGAAGCTATTGCTGTCAACTTGAGGGAAATGTTTACCCTGAAGGTACCTGTTGTCTCTATAGTTATGGGTGAAGGCGGCTCCGGTGGTGCCTTGGCAATTGCCTGCGGCAACTTCTTGTTTATGCTCGAAAACGCATGTTTCTATGTTGCCAGGTATTTAGATCTTTCGCATGCTGCATTTTTCTGAAATCCAATTCAAGTGATATTATATTGTTGCCCATGTACCTATCCAGAGCGTAGGGTTTTGTCGGTTTGATTCTTGTAGCTATTCACTTCGAAAGCTGGAACGGTTATGAACCATGCGTCTTGCTAAACTTGTTATGCTTCAGAAGTCTATTTAGGAATAGAGCAAAGTTTCACTGCTAAATGGCAACAACTGCGGGCGCTTACCCACCATCTTCTAATTTTGTTTATTTCTTTGTTCTCTTTTGTTCCCCGTTATGCTTTAATCTGTGAAATGCATCCAGTTTCATGTACTGAACTGACTACCATCTGAATGCTGAGCAAGGCAAAACAGTAAATGTTGGAACTTGGAAGTCTTGCTATTAATGCCAAAATAGGAAATACTTTTGACCGCCATCGACTTCATTCGAAGTCATGGCCGATGAGTCGTTTAATGCACTTCCGTTTAAATTAATTTATCAATTTTATGGCTGTTAACTGTGATTTGCGTTCACTGATCTTTTCTTTTCTGTGCCTCTGTTTCTCATTTTTGGTGATATAGTCCTGAGGCATGTGCCGCGATTCTTTGGAAGACTGCCAAAGCTTCACCAAAGGTTTGAACTGTCATATTTCCTCTGTGTCAGTGAGTCCTGAAATTTAATATGCTGTGAGTGATCGGTCATCTTTCTGTACAGGCAGCTTTGAAATTGAGGATCACTGCAACAGAGTTGTGCAAGCTGCAAATAGCCGATGGGGTTATTCCTGTATGATTACGACTCCTGCTTTATGTGCTTCACCCTACAGATCCAATAATATCTGTTTAATCTGCTGGTTTTAAACTTCAAGTTCCTATATATCCTGTTAAGATCGATAAATTAATTTAGAACCCGTTGAAATTTTGTGCATTTCGCTATAAGAATTAACTTGAGGAATTATTAGTTCAACTCTAGCTCATTATCTCTTTTTTACGGTAATAGGAACCATTTGGTGGTGCTCATCGGGATCCAGAATGGACCTCTCAGCAACTGAGGAAGGCAATAACTAAAGCAACTGATGTGAGTGCCACTTCCACATGCTACTTGAGTTTAATTGTAACTCATGTCTTCTTTCACAGATTGAAACTTTTTTGGTGGTTGATAGGAGCTCTTGGAAATGAGTACAGAAGAGTTACTGGAGCACAGGTATCAGAAGTTCAGAAAAATTGGTACGCTCGACGGTCAACTTTCTCACGGAGAAGGAAATTCTAAAGAAATGCCCGAAGAAAGTTCTCCGTTTTACGTGCTAAAAAATGACCTCGAGAACCTGGTAGAAGAAATTTCCAAGTCTAGCGGCTTGTCTATCGAGACTCTGGAGTCATCCAAGGATTCGATTGTTAGGGTTCCAGAGTCATCCAAGTACAAAACTGCCAATGCTCCAGGCTACAGAAGATTGCATTTGAACCTATTCAAAATAGAGGACCCCAGAGTCAACGAGATGGTTGAAAAACTGAAAAAGGAAATCAAGCTTGAAATTGATGAAGCCGTTAAAAAGTTAGGCTTGGAGGAGACACTTCGTGGTTTCAAGGATTCGCAATTAGAAATCCTCAAAGCAGAAGTAGGACTCCAAAGTACGGATCCTGAGCAGAGTGATAAGGCCTCCAATGTCAAGGACGTATTGGATAAGGGCCTAAAAGAAGCGTCTAACTATCGTTCCCTGAACTACAAGCTTGATATGTTGGCACTGCTGACCGGAGTCAAGAGCATCAACGAGAAAAGCATTTCAAAGAAGGGAAGTATTATGGATAATATTTCATTGACCTTGGGTTGGTGTAATATCCTCCAGTGCAAAGCGGGAGGAGGGAAAATAAGCGAAGAGACTCTTACTGTCCTTCACCGATCCTATTTGGCAGCGCATGAAGGTTTGTTGAGACAAAAAGGAGAAGCCGTCCCCCAGTCCTTCAAGGCAGAGCTTCAGAGTTTGGCGGAAGAAATAAGCAAAAAAATGGCAGACCTTGTAGACTCAACTGATTTTAAGAATATGATTGAGCAGGCAAAATTGGAGGCTGGGAATGGCGATGTAAGCAAGATCAGTGCCTTGGCAAATCAATATGACCTGAGGCTAAAAGCAGCACTCGAGTCTCCAGGAATAAAGGAGAAGTATGAAAAGCTTAAGACACAAGTTGCCGAAACATTACCACCTAAAAAAGATCCCAAGCCAAACCTCGAAATGGAAAAAGATCTCGGGCCTGCAAAAGAGGACTCCTACAACAGAGTAGGAGTTAATACCGGTGTCGACAACGTATCTCCATGAAAGTAAGCCTTTTTTACTTTCCTTCTTTTGGTTTCATAGAGAGTTAATGGTATTTGTTTGCCAACATGAACTGTTCGAGTTTCTTTTTCCTTGAGAATTGAAAAGCTAGATCTAAACTAATCTGATTTAGAAAGCTCAGACATTTACTAAACAGTAATGTAAGCAGGGGACTGACGTAGCCCAATTGTGAAATGAGAACTGCTTCATCAGGCGATCTTTCTATGCGTGATCCGTTCTCATTGCTTTTCCTGTTGGGATTTTGCAGAGACTCCCCTCCTTTTCGAGTGTGCTTCGGTTAAGTCATCAGGAACGGCCAGATTCTTTGGCCACGTTACATGGGCGGCATGATCTTCGTTAATCTCCTCCAGAACCTCTTCAGCCTCAGGCCTCCTGCACCAACCAGCATAATACCTTTCTGCGTTACATCATCCCAAGGGATTGACAAGCTTTTGCTCCATGGAGACTTTGAGATTCTTAGCAGTTCCATTCTCGTATGAATACTTTTTTCGCGGCGTCGGACTTAGCATTGCTATCTTATAAGTTTCCAGCTTAATTTATCTGGAGCTTACTCTTTTTTAAGTTCTGTGGTAGTGATGCATCTTTTGTTTCGTTGATAGACACAGCTCTAGATTGCATGCGCCAGTGCAACGGAGGCTTGCAAAAGCCCTTCGGAGCTTGGAGACTAGTTTTGGTTTGTTTACCTTTTCTGTTTTGACGATCAATAAGGAATGCCTTCTCTTGTTCAAGTAATTATTGATGCCACCAACTTTTGTTGATAATTACAATTGTTCGAATATTTTCATTGAGCTATCTATATCAATAAAATCATATTATGCTAAGATTTTTAGTATGCGCGTGAGTGAGTACTAAGACGCCAAAAATGTTCACATATAATATGCTTTGCCTTGCCCAAACTGACTGTTATTTTACTACCCTCTACACCAACCCATTTAGTTTTCGCGTTCAGCCTAACCAAAAAATATTGAAATCGAGATATATGTCACCTCATAAATGAATACATATTCAAATCAAAATGAATATGTACACAAACAAATATCATATCAAAGCACCCAAAATCTTCAAAATCCAACATTTTATTCTATTAAATTCCAATGTGCCAATGTCACATCCTTCCCTTTCCATTAAAACAATAAAAATCAAACGAGATCAATACAAGAAAGGGATCACCGCTTTCCTATTTACTGGATACTCCTCCTTGAACTTCTCCAAGTACCACTCATGGTTGGCACGTGCGCGAGGAACCAAATTTGCGCACGTGTACAGACAGAACCCCAACCCGACACCCGACCACGTCATCACCGACCACCCAAACCACTCCAAGATCTCCCCCAAGTAGTTCGGACAGCTAACCAGCTCGAACAAACCCCCCCTCGGAATCTTGTACCCTCCGCCGGCGCTCTTCAGGCCGACCAACACACCGTCGGCCCAGACATTGATCCACATCCCGAGCCCGAACACGGCGAGCCCAACTGCGAACCGCCACCAGAACCACCCGTTGTCGAAATCCTCCTTGTAGTGGGACACCCACCGGGCCTGAAGGTACCCATTCAGAAGATTGAACCCGAAAGCCATTGCGGCGATGGCCAGGGGGAACCCTCCGGCGCCGGCGGAGGAGGAGGAGCGGAGGCGGAGGCGTAGCGGGTAGATTATGGTCCGGTGTGTGTAGTGGACGAGGAAGGGGGCGATCAGGGCTATGGCTTTCGGGTTGGAAGCGTGGCGGCCGGCGGGGAAGAGGAGGGCGGTGAGCCATAAGGTGGGGCTCTCCATGAGGAACCAGGCCAGTGGGGCAGGGATCGATGGGCCCCACCCGGGACGGTTGTGTTTTCCGTACGGGGCGGTGAGGTAACGGAGGGAGATGTAGGTCGGAGGTCCGATGAGGTAGAGGGCTAGGAGGCTATTGTGGAAGAGGGTTTGGTCTGAGAACGACATCTTTCTTTTTCCTTCTTTGGGCGAGTGTGTGTTTTCTGGTCGGGTTTGCTTATATCACCTCTCGATTTGACTTGTTTGATTTCGGAGAATACTAAATGTACGGATGCTCAATATATCAATTACTATTATCCAACTTTGTTAAATATTTTGAAAATGAAGTTTAACAAAGTTTATTTTTTAAAAGTTAAAGGTTTGATTAATTTAAATCGAGTATAATTATTCCCTGCAAATCAAGTTGCAGTCTTTTGTCCTCATCAAAGTGACAATTGCGGTAACTCAAAACTATGCTCGAATCCTATTGTAATTCAACAGTACAAAACATGTATACCCTGCTTTTGTGTTTGATTAACGGTAATCGATTTTTTATGTAGAGGTAAAATAAAATTTCTTTAGTTGCCAAAGAGTTCAACCAGGATTAGACATAGATAACTCCACCAAAGCACAATTAAAGACACAAAACTCCAAACGATTATTTTAAATTTAATATGATTAGCTGATAAATTGTTGGACTGCTATTTCGCGTTTAGAAGTGCAGACGGTTGATGTTGCTTGGTTATTGCCGGCTTAATTTGTGATTTAATTGGCAATAAGGACGGAATTATAAAATTTATATTATGGAAGAAAAATATTTATGTACTTTATGTAAATGAAAAAAAATATTGTGTCAATTTTATTTTTTAATATTTTTTTTCTTAAGTGTAGGACAAAATAATCAATATCAACTTGAGCAAAATATTTTTCTAGTAAATATATATATACATCCATAATTTTGTGTGTGGTGACTTAGTGTACATCGGTCCCTGTTTGGCGACGATTGCACAAATTGATGATATATGGTAGAAAATTTCTACCATTTCTAATAAAGATCACAGGTGGGTGATTTAACATGTAGCTCTTACATTGTTAATTATATCATTCCAAAATTTAATTAATTGATTTAGTTGATATAAACAAAGATAATTTTGACTCAGTGATACAAAATTGTTGGAGGAGGCGGGGCCATAGTGGGAGATCGTTGCGGGAAGCAAACAAACAGGAGAGGATAGAGAGGGGAGGAGGAAAAAAAGAAGGGTCCGTTTTGAAAAATACAAATAAAGAAGGGCATGGAATTTGATATTTTTTTCTGACCACCTCACATAGTCAATCGGATGAAATTTTTTGACATGGGTTGGCAAGTAAGTCTTTAAACGGCATCATTTTAAAGCTTGAAATCTAGTTTGGCTCAAGGGTTTCCCAAGTATCTACGAGCTAAAATGTTGCAGGCTACAATACTTAAAAAACCTATTTTTTAAATTCAGAATCACATTATCGTAAAATCGCAAATCAAGTATAATTCTTTCCTGTAAATCAAGTTGTGTCCTCATCAAAGTGACAATTGGGGTAACTCGAACTAAACTCGAACCCTATACAACTACTATTGTTATATTTTTAATAATTTAGATCTCTTGATTAGATGCTAAAAAGCTTGTAATTCAACAGTACAAAATATTATAATTATGTACTCTGCTTTTGTGTTTGATTAACGGCAATCAATTTTTTGTTCGGAGGTAAAATAAAATTTTATTTGTCACCAAAGAGCTCAACCAGGATTAGACATACATAACTCCACCAAAGCACAACTAAAGAGATAAAACTTCAATCTATTATTTTATATTTAATATTATTGGCTGATGATTTGTTGGACTGCTATTTCGTTTTTAGAAGTGCAGACGGGTGATGCTGCGTGGTTATTGCCGGCCTAGTTTGTGCTTTGATTGGCGACAGTCGTACAAATTGATGATACATGGTAGAAAATTGGAATCAGAGAAAGGGTACAGATGGGTGATTGAACGGCAGTTTACAGTGTGGTTAGTATCTTTCAATTTGAAGCTATCTTATTCAGTTATCAACATTTTGGGGAACTAGTCCAAAATGCACCCATTATTGGGCTTTTTGGGTTTGGCACATTAGACCCAATAGACCAAATGGGTCAGACCTACGTGGCGTGCCATGTGATGCTTACGTAACACGTCATGTGTCAAGCATGCGCGTGTGGTGTGTCGTGGCAGTCATGCATGCGTGGCGTGCTGCGTGAAGCCACGTGTTGCATACATGGCACGTATGCAAGCCTCTGTCCTTCCTATAAAAGGGAGGAAAAGCGGAGTACTGATTTGTAACTTTACTACTCAGATTCACACTCAAAGAGAGACAAATTATGTTATAGTCCCAGTAAATCTTGGATTTTCAAAGCAGGGTCATTCATGAAAATTGTTCACGTATCCAATATGTGATCGTAAACTAAATGATGACATTACCTTGCTACAACAATCATATAAAAATACTCTACAACAAGTTGTTATTAATTGATGAATTAGTTCATTAATTATAAGAGAATTAATGCATAATTATGTGTTAATCGTACAATAAATCCCTATATTTGAGGACAAAAGAGCTCAATGTATAGCGTAATTACGAATTACACGACGGTTGCTTACTGCAGACTTGGATCCCAGCTAACGATGGAACTAATATAATGATGTAGCAATAATTTGCCAAAGTAGAACGCATTTGTGGTGATCATCTATCAGGTGAACTGAACCAATAATCCTAAAAACAACCCCGAGGTCATTTTGTTTCCAATATTTACAGTACAACCGGTTGGATCGAGATTTTTAAATAAAAAATAGAATATTAATCATGTTTAATCTAATGGTATTAAAAAAAGGGATAAATATTTATTGGGTTAATTACCCTCAGGTCCCTAAACTATTGACGATTTTGTAATAGGGTCCCTGTGTAATTTGAATAAGATTTAAGGTCCCTGTGTTATAACGAAATATTACTCTCAGGTCCCTGGCTTAACCTTCGCTGACATCATCAATTTTTTTTTATTTTTTTAACACTGAATTGATCAAAATACCCTTAAGCCAAAAATAAAAAAATCTAAAAAACAAAATAAAAATTAGGGAAAAGTACAAAAAAAGTCCTGTGGTTTCACTTTTAGTCCTCCGAACCTAAATTCGTCCCGAACCTATGAAAAATTTCTTTTTCATCCTATTTTTTTTACATTTTAGTCTCAAATCTCAAATTTTTTTTCAATTATTTTTATTATATCATAAATTCATCCCGAACCTATGGAATTCCGGAAATACCCCTCACCCGCTTCCGAATTTCACCAAACGCTCAACATCAAAGTCGTAGATCTAGATCTTACGGATCCTCTCGTTTTGGAATCGCTCGATTCGGAATATGTATGCGAAAGTTATGATTGTTCTACCGAAAGTTGACGAACTAAGCCTATCAATGCTAATACCAACCGAAATTACATGAAACTCAAAAACGCAAGGCTCAAATCACAAAACTCACAACACAAAAGTCGTAGACGAATGTGTTGCAAACCTACCCGACTTGAAATCATCTAAATCGGAGTTCACACGAAAAAGTTACACATATTTTCCCAAAAGGTGACGTGTTATGATTGATAGGCTTAGTTCGTCAACTTTCGGTAGAACAATCATAACTTTCGCATACATACTCCGAATCGAGCGATTCTAAAACGAAAGGATCCGTAAGATCTAGATCTACGACTTTGATGTTGAGCGTTTGGTGAAATTCGGAAGCGGGTGAGGGGTATTTTCGGAATTCCATAAGTTCGGGACGAATTTATGATATAATAAAAATAATTGAATTTTTTTTGAGATTTGAGACTAAAATTAAAAAAAACGGGATGAAAAAGAAATTTTTCATAGGTTCGGGACGAATTTAGGTTCAGAGGACTAAAAGTGAAACCACAGGACTTTTTTTGTACTTTTCCCTAATTTTTATTTTGTTTTCTGGATTTTTTTATTTTTGGCTTAAGGGTATTTTGGTCAATTCAGTGTTAAAAAAATAAAAAAAATTGATGATGTCAGCGAAGGTTAAGCCAGGGACCTGAGAGTAATATTTCGTTATAACACAGGGACCTTAAATCTTATTCAAATTACACAGGGATCCTATTACAAAATTGTCAATAGTTCAGGGACCTGAGGGTAATTAACCCATATTTATTTTATTTGACTAATCGATCAAATCACATAAATTGACTAATCCGACATATCAATTGATGATCAATATTGTTGATTATCGGGTCGTAGTTCGAGTGGTTGATCCTTCGATCAATGTGCATTTTTAAAACGACCTTGACTAAAAGAATTTGGAGACAACTTTTTATTTTTGCGATTTATACTTTAAAGAGATTAATTATTATAGAAAACGAAACTAAATTATAAGAAGTCAGATTTTATATTTTAATGTGTAACAGAGGATCTGGCCCGTTCAGTGTCGTATTTACAATAGACCCCGACCCCTCTCACCGGGTGCTCGCAAGTAGTTAGTCGGTGGTCGGTCGGTGGTCGGCGAACGCCTTGGGCTTTGGCAGCTAAGCGTTAGGAAGGCAACCATCGAGCAACGAGCTCCCTCACTTTGGTCAACTCTGTCCAGTCAAACAAACATTCCCAAAACCCGTTCCCGACCGACCCCCACTCTTTCTAGGGTTTCCGCCAACCTTATCCTCCTCCTCTTCCACCTGGATCGGAATTCCAACTGAAAGAAGATCACATGAGGAAACCCCGGGCGACCTCGATCTCCCTCCTCCTCCTCCTTCTCGTCGCCGTCCTCGTGTTCGGAACCTGCTTCCGCAACGGGAACGCCGCCTCCTCGGACGAGGAGGAGAAGAACAAGTTCCGGGAGAGGGAGGCCTCCGACGACGCCCACGGTTACCCTGAGATGTAGGCCCCCCACACATTCCCTTCTATAGGAAGCTTCGTTTACGTTTAATTGTACCGATCGAAGGACTGATCTCTGTGTTTTTCGTTGTTGTTGTTGTTATGTGTGTAGAGACGAGGACGCGCTGTTGAACACGCAGTGCCCCAAGAACTTAGAGCTGAGGTGGCAGACCGAGGTCAGCTCAAGCATCTACGCTACTCCCTTGATCGCCGATATCAATAGGTATTCTCCTCATTCCCCTGTCCTACGCCGGCCGGCTAGTAATCTCTCCAAGCTGTGTATTGGAGTAACGGGAGGTTTTGTCTGTGCGGTTTTTCCAGTGATGGGAAGCTCGATATAGTTGTCCCTTCCTTTGTCCATTACCTCGAAGTTCTAGAAGGCTCCGATGGAGACAAGATGCCCGGTGAGATCTCGTTTTATCTGGCTTCGGTTTCTGAATTCCCAGTCTCCTTTACTCTAATAATGGTCTTGCTGTCTGTAGGATGGCCCGCTTTTCACCAGTCAACCGTGCATTCGAGCCCTCTGCTTTATGATATTGACAAGGACGGAGTGCGAGAGATTACTCTGGCTACGTACAATGGCGAGATACTCTTTTTCAGGTGATTTTTCTGAAACTTGAACTTTTGTCTGTTTCACTGGCTACTGTCCCTTAAGACTCGGTGGTTACATTTTTGTGGATCAATTCTAGGGTTTCAGGTTACTTGATGACTGATAAACTGGAGGTGCCTCGTAGAAAAGTAAAGAAAAACTGGTATGTAGGATTGGATCCTGATCCTGTAGACCGTTCTCATCCCGACGTACATGATGAAGAACTCGTTGTTGAGGCGGCTCAAAAGAAATCAGCGTCAAGTAAGTTGTTATGCGGATAAAATTAGTTTGAAATGGCCAAGAATAGCCAACAAAATGACTATTAACTATGTATATTGTTCACATCCAGATGCTCACGACGTGTCTCATGGCTCGGAGACGTCAGAGCAGAAATCAGTGCCACGTGAGTTGCTTTTCCAATCATAATAGCAATCAATATTCCCTTGTTAATTAACTGATTGGCTGAAAAAAATTCCTTTCATTTTCCTATCACCAATAACGGGCTTTCATGGGGGTGTGGACAAATAGTTTCCTCCATGTACAATTCAGATTTTTACTTTTGATTTTGATAGACAACACGAATTATCTCATGTTTCCTCCTCTATTTTGTCACTTCCCATCAATTTGGAGTAAAATTTACTAGACAGAATTAAGGAAGACTCTTTTTGTTCTAGGAACGTTCATTTCATCACCATAATGCTCTTTTTATGTTGTTAGTCACTGTAAGATGAGAATGAATATCAAGGTGGACATCATCATTCTCTAGCATCTGTAGCTGCTATAGTTTTGTTGGAAGAAAAATAGAAAATCAATTATTGTTGTTTGTTACTCTGATACACTAGCTGGAAGAGTTATGAGCAGTGAAGAGCTGTCTCATTTATTGCAATTGTTGGATTTCAAAACTGCAGAAACAAACGGAAGTACAACACATACCTCAAATACTGCAAATGCAACGAATTCTACTACCACAGCAAACCAGAACTCTTCAAATCCAGAAATTCCGGAAGCTGAAAAGCTTAAGAAAGAGACTGAAGCGGGAAATATCAGGCTGCCTCAAAGTGCAAATAATTCGTCGACTCAGTCTGGGTCCACAGATGTTAATAATGCTACTAGTGGAGCTAGAAGACTCCTCGAAGATAAAAATGTGGGAGATTCACATGAAGGTGATAAGACAAAATCGAATGAGAAGGAACATAATGAAGTTCATACAGCAACTGTGGAGAATGAGGAGGGTTTGGAGGCAGATGCAGACTCTTCTTTTGAGTTGTTCCGCGACAACGA